>JXPG01032607.1:0-10057 GCA_001015175.1 Megaselia abdita
ATAAGGGTATTTAAAAAAAACCGTAAAAACAGTACAAGAGAATTACAATAACATAAATAGTTACTTCTACAAAATTAAAAAAAATAAAATAAGAATTCGAAAATCAATCAGCTACAGACAAAAAAATGAAACTCTTCATTTAATAGAAAGTGAAATTTAGAAAACAGCATAAACACAGTTTTAAATAGTAATTTATTATTTTTTATAATTTATATTTATTTTTTCTTAAATTTTTGTATGGTATTTATTGTTTTGCTTTAGCTCATGGAATGTCTTTTATTTTTGGAATATCTTCTGCCATATTAAAACCTTTCAAAATCAACATTTTGACTAAGTACCCACTTTTTAGGGTTTTTTTTGTTAAATACCCTTATGTACTCGCTTTGTCCGTCCGTCTGTCTGCAGTAAACCGCTTATTTATTTTTCGGAGCCTTCTCAAACATGAAATTTGAATAGTCTGAAACCTCAAAACATACAACTATACCCATCAATTTAGAATCTGCACTTTCTTTCGTTATTTTACCAAAAACGTAACTCAAGAATTCACGTAAAGTTACAAAAAGTTGTAAATCTTCTTCCTTTTCCAAATGTGTCCTTATTTCACATAATCCTACTCAAAAATACCGAAAATATCAATGTTAAAAAAAGTGCACTTTCTTTCGTTAATTCTTCAAAAACGTAAAGTAAGCGTTCACGTAACATCACAAAAAGTAGTCTGTTTTCTTCGTCTTTTATTTATTTTCCACGATTCTTCCCAAAAATGTCTTCAAAAATATAAATATTTTAAAAAAACTTGAGCTTTAGTTCGATAATTCGTCAACAACGAATCGTAAGAATTCCCGTAACGTTACAAGAAGTAGTCAATCTTCTTAAAAAAATTACAGAATTCGTTTGAAAATTCCCAGCGATACAAAAACCTCACAGACAACTTCTATAAGCATTTTAAAAATTCATATGAGTTTCTTTAATTAAATTTCCACCATTCAAACTCAAACAAGTATAAATTTCTTACGAGTCAGAGTTAAAACATTTAATCAGTAAAAATTCGCCACCATCTTCCAGCAACATAGAATGAATGCAATCTTATCATAAACATCCTGTTGGACGTCACTGATTATCTCGGCTAAATTGCACACCTTGACCGTGAAGACCATGTGATGATAGATGTAAGAATTAACTATCTTATTATAACTATATCTAAGAGGATAGTTAAGCCAATGGCATTTACTGTTTATTACGATAATTAGAAGAAAAACTAACGGAGATGAAAGTCTTCTATGCATATCTATGCAAATGTTCATAAGATTGTGTAAATAGCTTGGCACATACAAAATAAGACTACCACAGCACAGCAATTGCAATAATTGGCATTCCCATAGAAAGTTTAAGGCCTGTCGTTAGTAAACACACTATGTTGCACTGATCTTTACAGCACAATCTATCTATCTTATGTAATAGAAGAAGAAATTATAATTAATCTAAATAATTCAATGGTATGGCTGGTTGTGGTTGAATTGCAACGTACAACTGTAGCTGAGTCTCATTGGATTAATGATAGAATGATCTTCCTCTACTGTTTCTTTATTTGGTTGTATTGCTTCTGGTTTTAGGATTCTTTTCATATATTAAATAACATCATCAATAATATCATTTTTATAGTAATTTTGATCTAGCTAAGCAAATATTTTGAGATTGTAGAGCAGTTGACGAGGTTTTGCTCGCTTTTTCTTAAGTTTTTAAGAAACATAAACCTTCAAAAAACTGTAATCTCTAAAACTTATTTCGAAAATTCTCCTTACACTGAAAACATAGAATATTTAGCCCACATATTTTAAAGGTAGAGACATTTTTCAAATGTAAAATAATTCATTTATTTTGTTTGTGGTTCAAACACTTTATTATAAAAATATACATATTTTAATTAATGTAATTGTATATATTTCAACAAGTATAGTCTAAATAATTTGTATGGTAAAAAAATGTTCACAATTTAAAACAGATATCTTCAGCAAAATGTGTTCTTTTAATATTTTTTATATTTTAAATTATTTTTAAATATTTTACTAAAAAGTTTGATAATTCTCCGACGCTTTGAAAAACTAATAAAGAGATATTACAACCTAAAAACAAATTGGTATTCTAAAGAAATAAGTTCAAACTGTACATTAAACTACTTTTCAAACCAACCAAAATTACAAACCGGAGACCAAACCAATGTTATCTACGAACTGAGCTGTGAATGTGGAAGAAAGTATTTAGGACAAACTAAACGAAAACTGAAAGACAGAGTAGAGGAACATAAAATATTCGTGATGAATAACTCACCCAAATCAGGACTAGCTCAATATATATTCGGGAACTTAGCATTAAAGTTATCATTAACTTTACTGTCTCGCAGAAGACAACTCGTGAACATAAAAACAGACACAAATTATTATCAATAGAATTATCATAACATCATCTTAAAATTACCTAAAAAGTAACCACCGAAAACCGCCCCCAAGTTGACAACAACACTTGTGCTGTGATTTATTTATTGACTTAATGTCGTTCAAGATTCATTTATTTATTCTTATTTATTTATTTACATTTTTTATGTAAGTTTAAAGATGCGATAATTTTAATTTAAATACGTTTTAAAACAATGTATTCATGTCAACAAAACAGAAGCGATTGGTGTTTAAAAAGTTATTGTTTTCAAAATTTATGATGTTTGTAAAAACTTTAAAAAATGTTTGTATGATATATATTCTTACTGTTTGTAATTTTTAGGCGCCCTGACTTAACGCCTAAGGTAAAACGCCCATGGACTTAGTGCCTGAATTCTCTCATACAAATTTCTGGCGTTAAATCAGGACTTTATCCTAACCAATAGCCAAAAAGATGATAGTTCCTATTTTTCCGGTACAAAAACATATATTATTTATAAAGTTTTTAAATATTTTCATTTTTTCTGAAACACGCAAATAAAAGAAAATACGAATGGAAATATAGATGGTGGCGCCCCTCTTTGAAGTCAATTGAGTTTTTTTAGTTTCTTTTTAAAATTTCAAAACTCATTATTTTCATGAAAATATATTTTTTTTTATTAGAGGAAGAAGAACTAATTTAAATTCAAAAGATTTGTATAATTTCTAGTCTTCCATTCTACCAAATCAAAATATTTTATAATTAAAGTCCAAAAGCAGCGAAACGAAAAATACTTAAGTTACGAACTCTAGTCAAAGAACAGAATAAAAGTATTGCAAATTTACATTTATGAATCCAAATAAATTATAATATTTTTAAGAAGTAATATTAATTTATAAAAAGTATTACTTCACAAATTAAATGAAACATTAAGGAATAGTAAATAATTTTAATGTTTATTTTATTTCCAAGTTTGCATTTTCATTTCCAAATATTCGCATTGAAAACTCAGAATATGTAATCTCCATATTTTCAATGTACAGCAGTGGGACACATTTCAAATGTAAAACTTATTGACATATTTTCATTGATAAATATTATACACTCAAAATAAGAGAGGTAAACATTTTAACGATCAGGAAAATACACATTGTTTAGAGTGGGTTACGTATTTTATTTGTATAGTAAGTATTCTGTTTGTGTTGCCCAGATTTTGTTGATAAAAATTTAATTATTTTAATTGTTGTTCGTAATCCACATATTTTATTAGGTAGCTTATACACTCAAATATGAAGCCTGCTAAAAAATAAAATTCAGCCTATTCAATTTCAACTTGTAATCCCGATTGTCGGGTCTTGTTCGGTTTTGTTTGACTTTTGGCAAATCAAAATTAAAAAGTTTGAAATAACTAATAGGAATTTGTATTGTATTTTCTCGTTCTGTCGAATTCAGAATAACTGATTTCTTTAGATGGAATTCAACCAAATTTTTAGTTTCTTTCGCTGACAAAAAGTAGTAAATTTTAACCCTTTTCTATAGTTAATATTCAACTAGTTTTCATATGTAAAATTTAAAATCAAGCTAAACAATAGTATTGATCCTAGAAAGAATCTAATTATAATTCCGAACACTTTCGAGCTTTGTTCGGTTTAGTTGTGATTCTTAGAAAATCAACATTAAGGAGTTTGAGTTATATTTTTATTGTATCGTATAGAGTTTTTCGAGTTAGCTGTATTGGTTCAAATTATTTGTCTATATCGAAACCATTTTAAGTTTTTTAATAATGATAAGACTCAAAACCAAATCACAAAGGATAATAAAAAGCAGTAGTTTTACAATGAAATTATAAAGAAAAAGAACATTGTCATTGGATACAAGAAAAAATTATAATTACTTGTAATATATAAAAACACAAAAAAAAAAGTTCACAGGTGTCAAAGTTTTAAAACAATAAAAGTCAGTGTCTCTATTTAATTTGTCACTGCAGAGATTCTTCCTTTGTTTGAAATTATAGCGTTTCAGCGAATTCCTAAAGGAAAAACGGAAAAGCCATTATACTTTCACATTAAAAATACACGCCCTGAAGCCCCACCAAAAATGTCTTTGCCTTTCGTGTTAACCTTGGTTAGGTTAAGTCTTCTATGCAGGGAATCCTTTAATGGTCAACAGCAACAAAAAATATGAAAAAAGAAAAAAGTTCATTTTATCCGCTTGGTTAAACAAAATACAATGGAATTCGAATTTGCTATACTCAAATAGGCATTCATTTCAGTTGGATAATAAGCTAAACAAATTTCAATACTGTCTGGTCTGCAGTTTACAGTAGATTTTCTTCCTACGTAAACAAACAGTTTAACATATGCTCAGTTCCACATGTTTGCATCAATAGTGCTATCGGCCATTGTCTAACTACGTCATGAGGGAAAGTCTTCATTTGGAGATTTGGTTAGTTGGAATTGAGTCTTCAGTCATTTTCACTTTGGAAATGGAATGGATGGCTGATGCAATCACAAATCGATGGAGTGCATCGAAAACTTGCCTTTGGTAATCCATTCCGCATTACTTTGATGTTTTCTGGTGAAAATGTTTTCCATATACTCATTTTCCATATCAGAATTTCATTTATGAAAATATTTGTTCAATCTGGGTTTAATGAAGAGAATTCTCAACGTGGGAGGAGGTGGTTTTATATAAACTAGGCGTAATTGAACCAATAATTTCTGTGTATTATGCATATTTTCGCTTCAGAAACCTGTTTTAAATATTCTTGTTCATAACGGTTGATGCGAGCATTTTCGCTGACCTTCATGAAAATGTAGCTACACTCTATATTCTAATAATCCAAAAAAATTAAAATTAATTATATTTCTTTCCTTCCAGGTATGTACTGTATTTTCATTCAAAATCTATGGAACTATTTAATTGTGAGTATTGAAATATAAAAATAGAAAGACTTTTAATTATAACTGTCAAAACTATTGTTGAATTTCCTTAATTTAGAAATATAATCATATAAATATTGTTCATCGTTTCCGATATAAGGCTAGTTGCCAGACGTCTAAATTTATATTCATTCACACAAAAATTTGATTAATCTCACGAATAACTATATTTATATTATAAATGATTCAATATACGTCGAAATTTTGGCTTTTGTGCTGAATTGGATTTTGGTCTTTTTAGGGCATTTTTTGTGAAAATAAGCTAGAATGAAAATAGATATTAATTATTTTATCCATAGACTTCCACCCAGAACTAACTTTTTGCCTAGGATTGAATCTTAGCTTGCATCCATAAAATGTAAGTCTTTATGTATTAAAATAAGTGAAACTCTTAATGGCGGACACGAATTTTGATGGGATTTCTTAGGTGGGACTCCTTTGAGATTCTGGTTAACCCCTCACAATAGTCGGAGACCCAATTTTAAAAGTAATCTAGAAGTTTACTTAAAAGGTATTAAAGAAATGTTATTGTTTTCTGAAAGCTCTCTCTAGATAGTTTTAAGAAGATTGAAAAACATTCTAATAGACGTTCAAATGAATGTTTCAAGAAGTTTTTTAGACTTCTTAAAGAGTATTTAAGAAGAAATGAAGAATTCTTTAAGAAGTCTGATTTCTTTTAAGATTTCTTAAATAAAGGAATTGCTTGTCTGGGAGAACGATTTAATATTTCTTAAAGTATTCTTTTAAAAGAATTTAGAAATATGAAAGTGTTTTTAACCCTTTTTGAAGAACTCTTTTAGACAACTGCAACAAGAATACAGTAATTCTTCAAAAACTTCTTTAAGACTTCTTAGAGTAGCTTTTCTATTGTTTTCTTCGAAAAGACTTCTGTTAGAAATCTTGATGAAAGTAAATTGTTTATTAGGCCAAAGCCAATTTTTTGTCGTACATTCTTCTTTATCTTGCATTCAAACAATTAAAATATTATATATTATTACAAAATTTAAAGTAAAGTTCACATTTATTAAATAATAAATACTTTTCCGTTTTTAAAAATTATATAATTACACTACAATAAATACTACATAGAAATATTACCTTTCTGAAATTGCAAAGTTCAAATTTAATTGTTTGTCCTGTAAAATTTCCTTTCAAAAATGTACGCTTTCAAATGGCGTTTGTAAATGATTGATTTTCAATAAGTTTTTGTGAATGTTTAATAACAAACTTTTGAGGGTTTTTTTTGGCAAATTAATTAATTTTGTAAAGTGTATAAACTGATTTGTTATAAAATATCCAATTTCTGCTTTCTTGAAATGAACAATACACTTTAAAACTGAACTAATAAAAATAATTGTATATTTAAATTAAATAAATACAATTTTTTAAAATTATAATTATAAAATTTAAACAAAATTGCATTTTCTTAGATATTATAATCTATTTAATCTATTAATTTTATTAATTATTATCTCAGTTAAAATGTTAGGCGATGGTCCGAATTTTGATCTACTAGAGCCTACTAGAAGTATGTATATGATTTTTCTGGCCTTCGATGACTTATCAAATGTTATTTAACGGCTTGGGGTTTTTTTTACGGAAAATGTAATGATAGAGAATTGTGCGCGGGAGTTCAAAGAACACGATATATTTTGTGCGCTGATAATACAAATTTGTTTCGGCCCATTAGCATTTTTTAAAAATATATTTTCGAATATTCCTATTACGTCTAAAAACTTCTGAGAGTCTCGGTTATTCTTTGGCAAAAGGTTTAAGATGCAGAGCTGTTCGTTAATGTTAGAGAACCCAAGAAAGATTGTCCAGCGATGGTCCGAAATCGGTCTACTAGAAATTTGCCTACTAGGTTTTTTATTGGGGGATTTCTATAACGTGTAAATAAATTCTGTATAGCTCAGGGATTTTTAGGTAAAAATTTAAATATGCCGAATTGTTTGCGGAAGTTTTGAAAGCACGAGAAAATGTATCCGCCGATCGTCCGAATTTTGATCGGCCTACTAGAAATTGTTTTGCAACTGAGGAGCTTCTTAAATATGTTTTAATATTTACAATTTCCGAATGGTGATGTTATAGGTTCAATTCTTGACGATTTTAAATTATTTTGTTGTTAAATTATAATTTTAAATTTTCAGAAATACAATTACTTGTACAATTTTAGTTATTAAAGAATGTTGTAAGTAAAACAACATGAGTAAGTAAAACTCCCACATCTGTAGGGAAAATTCCTACGTCATTACTGAACGTGTTTGTCTAGTGGTCCTACAACACTGATTTTTTAATGTAGGTATTTTTCCAAGATTTGTATGTATTTTCCTACATCAATTAAAGTGTAAGAGTTTCTCCCACATACATTTGAAAGTATCTTACCCAAACATTATTTGAAGTGTTCTCCCAAATATAAGTTGGTTCTTCTTTCATCACAAAGCGTCGGCATATTTCCTACTTTTGTAGGTGTTGTAAGATTTTTTCCTATTTCACCACAAATGTAAGTATTTTACTCATTTATTTATTCTTAATTTAATTAATTCGTTTATTAATTCTACTAATGTAAGAATTTCTATTATTTTTGTGGGTATTTTATTTTATCTAAACACCTACACAATGTAGTAAAATTTCGATAGGCTCAAAATCGTAGAAACCCGAACAAAACCCGTCAGTGTTCTCGATTGAAGTCAGCATTTTAACTCGCCAACTATATTTTTTACATTCATTCAAATTCTTTTATAGTAATTATTTTATTTTCGAAACTGAATCAAAACTAATGTCTTTAGTAATTAAAAAAAATCCTCAATTAAATCCCATAGTCTTTGTCGAAAAATCTTTCTAAAATACTTTCAAACTAAAACCAAACAAAGAACATGAACAAGAAAGAAAACCAGTCAATAATCCCGGAAAATACAAATAATAAAGAGATTTAGTAGTGAAATGATTGCTGTTGAAAGCAAAATCCAATTGAATAAACTTGAGTGAGATTGAGTAGAATGTTCAGTTCGTTGCTGCACTTGACCATAGACACAAGAAAGCACTATACTTTATATATATGTTGCACAGTCGGTAACAATGAAAAACAATGAATAAGCCCGCTTTATTAGATTTATGAACCATTCTCGGCATTTTTATTTTCATTATTTCAGATTTTTATAGATTTTCTTTTTCAAATTACGACAATTATTATACTATTTTTATTCCTTTTCACTCGATCGACGTATGTACCTTGTCTAACAGACACACACGAGGAGATTCGAGAAAAAACTATACACCATTTCAAATATATAGAAAGAAAAATATTTCTTAGATAAATATTTCTCAGACGAAAATTTATGGAATAAAGGAAATTCAATTTTGATTTTCATTGCCAATAGGAAAACATTCATCCATATATACAAGATCTGGGAACTGAACAACGTTAGCAGTTGCAGTAGCTGGCTTTGTTTGGCAATGTGACCTAAATAGTTACCATATTTGGTGGTAGTCAGTCGGTTGTTGTGTTTTGTTTTCTTTGTGTTGCAGTAAAATACGACGTTTCCTACTGCATTCTGGTTTTCTGCCGCTTTGTGTGAATTTCCAATTTTTAGAATGATGTGACTGAGATTTTGTCGATTTTTTAAGAACGTTTTTCATATTCTTATGGTGTCAAGGGGGCTCTGCTGAGAATTTATTTCCGTGGGGGCTCAATGAGAGTAATTATCATTTGTTTTTGTGAATTGTCACACGTTGCACAAAACTTACTATAATAAATGTGAAGGTCTATATGAGTATTGAGTAATTCTCGTAGAATAATGGATTTCAACAGGTTGAATATGCAATTTTAATTACGTATTCTGGCAGAAGGTCGAGAAGACAAAAAATACTGGCATTGATTTTTGTTTTTTAAATTAATAGAGGAATCTTCGAGAGTGAATAAAATTATGTAATTGTGAGAACCAAATCTTCAATAAAGGAAAGTTAGCTTTTTGATTGGTAATACAGAAGTAAATGTATAACAAAATTTATAGAGGGAACACTAAAATATTAATAAGTTATCTTGATCTTCTGGAATTTGGTCTTCGTTACCCGAAGGGACCACTACAGACATCCTGATATATACGTCAAAAAATGCAATCTTATGAAAGTCACAAATTTAATCTCGAAAATCGATAAAAAATACGGTTTTTCTTAATATTGAAAAAATTGAAATTAATATTTTATTTCAAAAATAAATCCTTTAAATAATTTGTGATAATATTGAAAATGAAATGTTCATTTTTCTAAATATTTCTAAAAAACAGTTCCATAAATAAATTAATAAATCGAAAATCAAACTAACATTTAATAATTTTAAAAAATTAGTAAAAGTAAAATTGAAAATCAAATAAATTTTTCTAAATACTTATAATTTTTTTTTAATACAAAAAATAAATGAAGGAAAATTAATAAAATAAGTAAACGGAACATTTCACCTCGAAAGCAAAACTAAATTTTAATAATATTAAAACAGTTTTTTTTTTTTTTTTTTTTTTCGTAAATTAAACCTTTTTTTTTTTAATTAAATTTAATTTTACATGTTTTAAATATTTAAAAAAGTGTTAAATTAATGAAGGAAAATTAATAAATTTGTAAAAGGAACATTTCATCTCGAAAATCAAACGGAGTTTTAATTTTATTTGATATATATATTATTTTTGTAACGAAGATTTGAAGGGGTAAAC
>JXPG01032608.1:0-14904 GCA_001015175.1 Megaselia abdita
AATTGTTAATACGACTAGGGACTTCGAAAATTCCTTAATATATAACTGCTTCACCTTGACCTCTTGCTCTCTGGTTTTTGTATGTTTTTTTTTTCTAATTCGAAACTTTAATACAATTATTAATTTTAGTGATTCATCTCTTACTCCAATGTTCAAGAAAAAAATCAATTAGTCAATTTCAATTAAATTCAAATTATTGATGGTTAATCATAATATAGAATTGGCGTCAATGACAACAGGTTCCACGGGTCTATCTACAGACGACATACTGCGTTTTTATTAAATTAATGTTATGAATCTCAATGCAATTAAATATATGTCTGTGTTTTTACACGTCATAAAACAGGTTAAATCTTCTTCAATTATAAATCGCAATCGACATGTTTTTAGACACAAATATAAAAATTTAAACACAAAGAAGTGAAGGCAGTATCAACTAAACATTCACCGAACTCAAAAAAATATATATAAAGAAAATCCTACTCTCAAAAAAGAAAACCCTAATCATGATATAATCCTTTTATCTATCCAATCCAACCAACCAACAAAATAAATCCCTTCTGATAAAGCTTCAGAGCCAGCCACTCTACGATTAATACCATGAAACCATAAACTAATTAAACTACCACCTCCAAACGAATCTGTTTACAAATAGTAATGCAAAACAACCTTTCTACAATTAAAACAGTAAAACAGTTCTAATAATACTGACAGTATCGTAAAACGTTTTCACAACTAAAAACATTCAAAAGGAGAGGTTCCCATTTGATAACATCGAAAACAATCGTAAAACTAAATTATTTTACAACCCGAAATTTTTGCACTGCTTGGTTGTATAAAATTATGACACACAGAAAACAAAATTGTTGGAATTTGAACTTTGGAGGGGGCCGTTTTCACGAAATTTTTAAACATCAAGAATATCGCCAATACTATAAGGCGATTGTTATACCTTTAATCTTATATGTAATATTAAATAGATACCTAAAATTTCCTTCCAGTGTTGAAAAAAAACTACCAACGAAATCTCTGTTATATATGTCTATCAAACGAAATGAGTGTAATTTTCTTGGACAGTGTCCAATTATTGTATAAACATTTCGAATGTCTGCCGCTGTTATCTGTTCTATGAAATTTTGTTGCTTCGCTCTGTCAAGCTCAAGGTTGTCAGCCGCTTTTAATACTTGAATATTCACAGTTTTTGTTCTGTTTGTTTTGAATCCATTTGAAAGCTCTTCACTCATCACATACTTTATCGATCGAAGTTTGGGAATTCTTATAATGACTGGAAAAATTTGGGATGGAGGAAAGTAAATATTCATGTTGACGGAAATGATTAATCGTAATTTCTTTCAGGCATTAAGGAATAATCAGAAGTTTTGGGATACTTTTCGAAAAGTTGAAAGCTTATTGATTTACTGAAATAATTCTTCAATAGCGTGTAAACGCTTGAAGTTTTGCAACAAGTTAGTACAATTTTAATGACTGAGTGCAATTGTTGATTTTTTTTTTGTTTCTTACAGAGTCTCAATGCAATTAATGGGTTCAACGTTCTCGAAACATGCTAAAAAAATTCAATGCACAAAAAGAAATTCAAGAAAAGTGAGAGTAATTACAAAAACACTGAAAGACCTAACGTTTTCGAAACTTATTTCATCCAATTGAGAAAAAGTGATTGAAGTGAAAGTGATGCAAGAAAAAGTGAGAGCAATGACAAGAAACAAAGTGAAAGACCTGACGTTTTCGAAACATAATTCATCGATTCTAAAAAAAAAAGTGAGAGCAATGACAAGAAACAAAGTAAAAAACCTGACGTTTTCGAAACTCATTTCATCGATTATAAAATAAACATAGCGTTCTTGAAGCATATTGTAAAAAATTCAATCAATCAATAAAATAATGTAATTGAACGTTTGATATTTCCATATTGAAAGATTGAATTTCAACCTTCTGTGTTCTATCACAAATTTTACCTTGACAATTTCATATTGCTCTAACTTTCCATTATCCCCAGGTTTCACCATTTATGCAAACTAATTCAAAAGCGAAAGAAATTGCAAATGAATTTCTCACAATGGTTGACCTACAAAGCCACCACCAGCTTAGTATAATGAATTCCACGTCTGAATGCTATTCATTGCAGATCTCATTCCCGTCTTTATCTGGGGACTTTTGATGAGCACGTTTTATTTGTATTATTATCACCCATCACGCTAATTAATAACGATCTGCCAATTTTAATCTCACCGACTAAGCACAAGTGATGAACACCTTTTATTAATATGATATCTAAAAATAGTAGCATGGCATCTATTTATCTACTAACGTAATTAACCGTTGTTGAACAAGTGTTAAACCTTTTGTCGTTATAATTGATTTGAACAGTTGGTTTTAATGACGCTCTTCTCTTATAACTACGAAGGAGGATGAAGGTGTTGCAATGTTTGTATTTCCTATAGTTAGGAGTGTTTTATATATTTGATTATACCTTTCTTTTAGTAATTAATGTGATTCCTTTCTCTTTCTCTACGGTTCACTCTTTCCCATTTCAGTTCATTGTCCCATTACTATCAATGACTAACAAAAAACCAATACATGTTAACCATTTCACAAGCAATCGCAAACCACAAACTTTGTAGAAGTTTACACAGGTTGTGAAAAAGCAAATTCTTTGAACAATTAACATATCGTGAGGTGAAGCTAAACTAAGAAAGCTATTTTTAAGTTCAGATAGATAAGGTGACAAAAGAAGGCAAAGCTAATCAAACAAGTATGAATTCTAGTGAGCTGTCAACGTTTTATTGGGTACTGTATGTAAACTGTAAACGAGCGATAAAAATAAGTGTCACTAAATTAGTTTACATATTAACTAATCATCATTTGAATGAACCGAAAGAAGGGAGAGAGCTTGACGTAATTCTGGCGCCATCATCCACCCCATTTAATGGTGAATTGATAGACCGTTTTAGGGTGAGAGTGTATATAGATTTGTGTGGGAGACTTTTTTACTTTGTAAGCAAGCTAACTTGTTTCTGATTGAACAAGGACGTTATCTTGAATGGAAATAACTGACAAGGATTAGGTGGGTTGATAGAAATGTTGCATAATGGCTTTGTTACTCTTGAGAGTAATGGTTGTGATAATATTGAGTAGTGTTGGTAGGGATTCTGTTGTTTAGATTTCATTTGTTCTTTGTTAGTTTGAAATGAAAACGGCTTTGTTTCTGTTACTAAGGAGAAAAATGCACTTTTCCGGCTTTATCTCCTTTATTTTGTTATTTGTATATAAGTATTCTTTAAATATTTTATTAAACTTCAAGGCCACTATTCCGCAGGTTATGGATCACATCAATCTTAAACTGAGCAACTGCGATATTATCAAGGTTAAGAAATTATAATAAGAAAGTAGATAGAGAGATAGGCTATTACCAAATTTCAAGAGGGCTTAGAACTAAGATAAGAACTCTTTACTTGTATATCGACATTTGATATTATTGCTTTGACTGAAACATGGCTTCATTCGGAAATCATGGTCAATGAGCTTTTCGACAGTTCCTTTCAAGTCATAATACTTGGTGGTGGACTGCCTATTGTACTTAACAATACTCTTCTTATCTGGTTCTAGAATTTCCATAGACTTTGAATAATCTTGGCATTAAAATAATGTCTGTTAAAATATTTCTTAAAGGGAAAGACATTTATATGGATAATTGCTATATAAAAAGTTTTACTCTATTTAATTCAAACATTTTTCATGATAGAGCGGGATAGAGATATAAACTATGTACCACCTTAGTGCATTAAAGATTAGATAACTCTGGAAAATAGGAAAAAAAACTCACTCTATTCAGATTATGAAGGAAAACTTATGCATTTGTAAAACATATCATTTATGTAGAAATAGAGCTGATACATAGGAAGATACAAAACATTCCTTGGTATCACTGCTACACTTATAACCCTTTGTATGATTTATTTGGATGAGTGTAGATTCAAAATAAGTTAAATACAAATTTTTATGATCAAATACATATATTGTTTTGATTGCTTTCACATTTGATTTTTGCTGTACATATTTTGTTTGTGCTTCACACTTTGTGACTATAAAAATATAAAATTTTCAAGTATTATCTATATTAATTCTATATAAATATAAAGACTACTTAATAAATGTGTTTTCGCAATCTTCCGATAATTACCTTCAATAACCTCTGAGGAAAAGAGCGTCTTTAAATTAACCGCATATAAAATGTTTCTATGATACTCATATTTCAGTTTTATATTCCAAGAATAATAAAATTTTATGATCAATAAAGCAAAATGTACTTCCGCGGAAATTCCTAATAAAAATCAAACAATAAAAGCTGCGCGAATCTTCACAATGCAAATTAGTGATGATGAATGGAGGGAACACTCCCACTATTAAGAGCTTTACATAATCTTCGCTATATACGATTAATTACCATTCAAATGGGATTCGAATTCGTTAACATAAAACAAATAACTGAAAATACTACCCCTATAAGTAATTCTAAACTTGTTGAAGTTTGTTGAACTGGTTATAAAAATACTGTATACAAAATACACTAGCCGCCGTTGGTAGTCTGTCTGCTTGGCAGCCAACCACCCTGACAACGGTTTAAGGAAATTCGATACCGAGCACAGACGAAGCGTGTGCAGCTCCCCACCCATGTATTTACTTGTTCTGTATGACTTGGTTCTCTCCATGAAATAAAAATAAAGTAATTTGATCAACTACCTACTTTTATTAGCTGGTTGCCTATGGCGGCTCATCATAATTCTATGACACTTTGGTATGATGTCAGCTGTAGTTATCGGTTTCATTCGGTGATGAATCAGCATTTGTTCTTTACTTGCGAATATTTTTGTAGAGGAAGTGAAGTTTTTTAGGGCAGTGAAGGTTTTTTTATGTTAGGGTTTTTTTTGTGTTATTTCAAATTATTAAAATAATTGTTAAGGTTTCTACTTTTCCCATTCATTATAGTTTATTTAAAGAAAACAATATTTTATATATATATATTTTAGACATCCCTACGCTCATTAAAATATATAAAAAATTATGCCTAAAATGAAATCAGCAACTTTCGAATATTTAACCATCAGATTTGCATTTGTTGGCTCCGAGACAAAATCAATCCTTTCCAATCTGTTATGAAAATATATTTTTAATTTATTCATCGCAAAGAACAAATAAAAAGAATTCGGTATCGAGGGAATTTTCGTCTTCATTATGGTTGACGACTATTAGAAATCGAAGGACGTACGGCTCAGTAATTCCCATAATCTGTGAATAAATTGTGAACAAGTCTATTTGAAGGGTTTGGCTTTCGCTTTCCTCTTTAAAACAAAACACGCCCAACTTTCAAACTGTCTCTCTTAAGTAGGCCAATTTCTGGGTGTGTTATTTCGTCTTTTAGTGGTCTGTCATTACGTTTATGTTCATCTAGCTTCTTAAATTATACGTCTTCTGGTTGGAGAAAAAGTTTACAATTTTAAACTGAAAAGTCTTTTAATAAAAAGATGAAACGTTCAAGTTGAAGGAAGCCCTTTTAAACGACCTCGAATATTGGATTCCACGAACATTCTCAAAGGTGAAGGTCTCCGATTTTTCTCAAGTGCGTAGAAAAAGGAAAAGATAGCTCTAGGAAATACAAATATACAATGATGTAGAGCGTATCATTTTCCATGAGATGACAACGATTGTTGTTGTGATTATGATACACAATCCCAAAGAGAATTCTGCATCTAAAACAAAATATAAAAATAAGAATAGAAATATCTATCTCAACCCAATAACATCAATCCACATTCAACCGTGACATCCCAATTCACAAAAAGTGAATGACACACCCTTACAATTGCGGCTATAAATAAAGCCATTCAAAAATGAGTCAAATCGAATCTCGCACCTGCAATCAAGTCTCGTGTTCGCTTTACTCAAAAAAAAAAAGCGTTGGAAAAATACCAGATTTTTCCAATTTCTAATCTAATTAATGGCGCTACTGTTCATTTTAGTAGATTTTCGTATCAACGTGTTAACAACTTTGATTGTTAGTTAAACAGTCTACACCGTCAAACCAGTTGAAATTGGTTTGACATTTTAAGATTCTTGTCGCACTTGTTTATCTTTTTGAGAGGATCATGACGCAATTCGAAGAAACGTTAATTTTGATTGGGAATATTTGATATGATTACCTTTTTCATATGCAATGTGTGACTTCAATGGAATTTTTGCACCATAGCGTGCGATTAGATTCTTCGTTATCACACTGTTCAAATAGGGGTTGATTGCGAGGTTACAGGGAGTAAAGGCTGCAGTAAATAAAGTGATAAAGTTTTACAATCTGTCTCCCACCGCAGCTGTGTGGTTTTGAAATAAGTTTCGTAATATTCAGGAATTTACATTTCAAAAGTTATTTAAATAGATTTACAGAGAAAACAATGTCTGGGGTTTAGAGCTGTTAAATTGTAAAAATAGGAATTTTTCATACTGGTTGTTAACAATTTTTCTTTTATAGAACTCTTTCCGAATTTTTTTCCTATTAGGAAATTAATTATTAAACTATTAGGATATTATTATTAATATACTCGTTAATATAGCAGACAGCTCATCACTGACTCTATTCAGAGGAAGAGGGAAAACTAACAGCACTGATGTAGAAAAGCAGCTGGTAAACACATAGGAAGCAAACATTCCTTAATATCACTGGTACACCTTGAGTCATCTTTGGCTCGTTGTGTGATTTAGTTTATTAGGATATTGTTCAATATTTTGGCTAAAAAATCGTATTTTTTTAACCGTCCTCCCAAGTTCTTACTTCAAAACCTACTCAGCTCATTTCTTTTTCCAATAAAACAAAACAAAAAAAGCTTGAAGTGATCGATATTTGAAACGCTAATCTTCCTCTGTGGGTGGCGGCAACTTCATGCATTTTAATTTAATTTATAAAAACTGCATAAGAAGTCTAAAAGAAGAAACATTCTTTTGAACGTCTGAAGTTGTCTATTAAAATTCTTTTTAAATCTTAAAGAGAGATAAATCAAAATCTAGAGAGAGCTTTCAGAAAACAATCATATTTTTTTAATACCTCTAAGTAAACTTCTACATGATTAAAAAAAAAAATTAAAAAGAGATATAAATAAGATATTTTTAAATTGGTTTTATATGACTGACTAGCGCGAAAAAAGAAAAATGTAATATAAATTTAAACGAAAAATTGTATTCGTTAATTGAACAATAAAATATCCGGGAGGACTGGTTTCGTCTTTATTTGTTTGCATTATACCAATATACAAAACGGCAATTTTCTCGAGTTTTATATAAGATATTTGAATTCTGAAAACAGAAAAATGATTCTTAAGACTATAGAGTTCAGTTCTCAGCAAAAACATATTTTTTTCTTTTAGACGATTTAGATGGTTTGTTGCTTACATATTGCATGTGTAACCACATATTTTAAAGTGGGCAACAAACTTCAAGAACAAATCTGAATGGAAATTTAGTTTTTAAATTACGTAACTCTCGTCATCTTGATTGTAATAAATGAGTACTTCTAAAACGTTCATTAAACAATTCTTTACTATATTCATTTAGAAAAGCAGTTGCTCCAGCTGATCCCTCCTTAACATAACTTTACACCTTTAACAACTTTTTATTTGTTGTGTGATTTAAATAACCCCACATTTAATTCTCCTTGTATCGTTTCCAAAAAGCTAGTTATCAAAGAAATACTGTTTCCTTCTAGTTCCAAGAAATCTAATGTTTATCTTGAATTAACTGCTGAATTATTTATTTACTCAAAATTCTGCCAACTAGTGTAAGCCAGTTAGTTTTCTTGAAATATACTATACAAACTATGAATCAACGGCGCTAAAAATGAAAAACACTGGTTATTTCTGCTTTTGATTGAAGTTTTTCGAAATACTACACCTGAATGATAAATGACACTAAAAAGTTTCAAATTTAAACTAATACTGGTTTTGTCTGCTTTTTATAACCATCTTTGAAAGTTAAGTGAACTTTTGTATTAATTTTTGTTTTTATTTATTCTTTCTTTCCAGGTAAGAGACCAATCTTACAGTACTTACAACATACAAGCCATTTAGGTAAGAGAGTCATAGAATATAGAATAACGAATCAGAAAACCTTGAACACATCGTAAATCCCAACTGTCACGCGTTGTCTGAACTGAAGTTGCTGTGTTGTCATCGTCACATGGTTCCTGTCCAAATAGCAAAATTTACAATCAAGATTTCAACTTCCACTCGAAAATAACATGCTTTGATTTTCACTTGATTTACTTCGCTTGTCATCAAGTTTTGCGGTTGGGTTTCTAGTTTATTATCAATGTTGATTTATAACGGTGCATATAAAAGTAATCCACTCAATATTTCATATGCCAAGTTCACTTGCATTGTTGGTCTTGTCGTTAGTTCTAACATTATAGCACAGTTTATTAAAAATCAATAAGGTAAAGTTGTGTTGTCTTTCCTCTTAGAATTAGATTATTTGACCTTTGTGTACACAACATAAAGAGAGAGACCCCTCCTTGTTCGAGGTCTCCTTCCATTCATATTGAATCATCGATATAGGAAGAATTTTCTCTATTTATTTGTCTTTTTTATGGGGAAGTTTGGGTTGGGTACTTTACTTTGTTAAGTAATGGGGAGTTATTGGTTTGGGAAATTTAATAAAATAAGTACAACATTAGGATTTGAACGGCTTATGTCAATGATAGTGTTTCAAAAAGTATTTTAAGTTCAAGATTGGAACATAACTTTAGGCTTAAAGAGGTTTGTGTCAATGAATATCTAAAACTTCTTAATATAGTCTTCAGCTGTTTCTCTCTTTTCTACCATTGCTTTACATACAGATAATATATTTATATCGTGGAAATATATGAAGTGATTCGATGAAATGGTTAGAAAATAAGGTTCAAGTTTCTTGTTTAATTTTGTGCTCAAATAGGTTTGTGTCAACGGAATACAAATTAATTTTGGTTTCTAATTACAATGTGTAATGACACAAAAATATAACAAAAAAAGAATATAAACTGGTCAACTCTAAAAGAACCCCAAGTAAAACAACATTTCCTAAACTTCAAAGGAAATTCTCAATAAACCCACCTCATTATCCTCTCTACAAAAACTACACTGTCAATCAAATCGAAAAAATCAAAAGAGGAAATATAAATATTTAATATCAAATCAAAAGAATAGGGAAATAGAAAATTTGTATCTGACGTTTTTCTACCCTAGGAAAATTACTCCAATGACAGACGCGCAAAACACACATCATTACAGTTCAGTTTGTGTGACAATTAATGAACGTTAATGTTCAGAATTAACCTACATAATTGTCGATTTCAGTGAATTTGAATTCAGAATGACCATTCAGTCGGAACCGAACCATCAAAGATTTGTGTTCTTTCTTTTAGTGCGTGTTTCGCTCATTAAGTTGACGCTAAAACGACGTTGTATTGTCTAACCACTTATAATTTCAAAAGATATCTTAAGTTGGAGAGCTTATTGGCGGCTATAGGAAGGAATCTTATCTAACTATCTATCAGTTCTTTCAATCAGTGAGTGTTTTGGTGCCGCCGTCAAAAAGTTGATAAATTAATTGAAAATATTGTTGTCGTTATGCGTTTAATCAAAAAGTATTAAGTTATTTTCGATTCGTCGGATCCATTAAATTACGAAATCGTCAAAATACCCAAAAAATGTTATCATTTCAATTACACTTTGAGAATTTGGTTTGATTTGGTTCTTTGTTTATTGGAACAGGAGGTTAAGTGAATTGATTGAATAGATGAATATATTTGGTTTATAAATGTCATGGATTGTGAAACTTTGGATGTGATTTAGCTTCATAAAAGTCTCTACTATGTATTTTCTATATAGTAAATTATGGTTAATGGTCTATTAGGACTAGTGAGCTTACGCTAAGCTACTTTTGACACTATTATAGCTAATTAGCCTTTACAATTACATTAACATTACATAACTATATAATAATGATTTATTCAAGCATATGGAATGGTATTGACACGCAGATAAGTGTTCTTTTTAATAAAGACTTAGTCAGGAATTGGACTAAGACTCGGCCAACAGATATTATTATTAAAAAAAAGGAGAAGTACAATATAGTTCTTTTTAAAGTCCAAAAATTAGCAGTTGCTGCTACAAAATTTTCTTAATCTAGAACTCGAGAAAACATACATCAATTATGATTTTTTGATGATTTCCAGACTTTTTGATGATTATTGATATTTTGTGAGGATTTTGTTAATTAAATTTGCTGAATAAGTTTAAGCTAATTGTTTTTAAAGTCCAAAAATCAGCAATATTACCTCAATGAATTAGAATTACTCTGACACAATTTCCTTAATCTAAAACCAGAAAAGAATATTGAGCAATTATGATTTCTTGGTGATTTTTGGGTTTTTTTTTTGCTTAATTTAGCCGAAGGAAGGAAAAACAGTCGAAAATCAATAAAATTACACCTCGACATTTTGATTTTTGATATTTGAGGAATTTTTGATTACATTTACTGAAGTTAGTTCTTTTAAAAGTCCAAAAATCAATCTCAATCAATTACTAAAATAACATTTTTTGAGTCTAGAACTCTAGAAAATATATAGAAATTCTGATTTCTTGATGGTTTTTGCGATTTAGTATACATTTTTTAATGAAATTAACATAAGGAAGGCAAAAATCAATAAAATTACACCTCAATCCATTGATTTCCAGACTTTTTGCTGATTTTTGAGTTTTGGTGAGGGTTTTTTGATTAAATTTACTGAAGAAGTTCAAGTTACTTCTTTTAAAAATCAAAAAATCAACAATATTATTATCACAATTACTCTGACACAATTTCCTTATCCTAGAACTCGAAAAGAATATTCAGCAATTGTGATTTCTTGATGATTTTAGAGATTTTGTATACATTTTTTGATGAATTTAACCAAAGGAAGGCAAAACATTCAAAAAATCAATAAAATTACACATCAACCCTTTGATTTCCAGACTTTTTGCTGATTTTTGAGATTTTGTGAGGAATTTATTATTAAATTTACTGAATAACCACAAGTTAGGTCTTTTAAAAGTCCAAAAATCAACCTCAATCAATTACAATAACTAAAATAACATTTTCTGAACCTAAAACTCGAGAAAATATTTAGCAATTGTGATTTCTTGGTGATTTTTGATATTTTATTAAGACTTTCTTATGAATTGAATCAAAGAAGTGCAAGACAGTAGAAAAATCAATAAAATTACTGATTTTTTACTAATTTCTTTATTAAATTTTTTAAAGAAGTTCAAGCTATTTCTTTTTAAAGTCCAAAAATCAATCTCAATCAATTACAATTACTAAACTAACATTTTCTGAGTCTAGAACTCGAGAAAATATATAGAAATTGTAATTTCTTGATGATTTTTGAGATCTTGTATAAATGTCTTGGAGAATTTAACCAAAAGAAAGGCAAAACATTCAAAAAATCAATAAAATTACACCTTAACCCATTGATTTCCAGACTTTTTGCTGATTTTTGAGATTTTGTGAGGATTTTTTAAATTAAATTTGCTAAGAAGTTCAAGCTAGTCCCAAAAATCAACAAAATTATTATCACAATTACTCTAACATAATTTCTTTAACCTAGAACTCGAAACAAATATTCAGCAATTGTGATTTCTTGCTGATTTTTATATATTTTATCAAGATTGTCTTAATGTATAAAACCAAATTTTATATTTTTTTTCTTTGCACTTTTCTTATATAACTTTTCCTACTCGTGATATTTCTCAAATTCTATGAAAAAAAAAGAAGTACATCAGTCAATAATTTCACTTTTCAAACGACGAAACCGGGAAAAATATCACTAATTACATTTGATTTTGAAAAACTGCAAGTTTATTCTGGTCACGCATTAACAATATGGTTTTGTTTCAAGTAAAGTTAGCTTGGCTTTACTGTTTTGTGAATTGCCAGCTTTTCTAGCAATGGCCAGCGGTTGTAATTTATTTGATTTGTTAATTTTAAAACTTTTTTTTTTAATTTTTATTATGAAATGTTTCTTAGAGATTTATTTCTGTTAATGATTACGAATATTTACCCCGTTTTCCTCCTGGTGGAAGTAGTTTCCTAAAATTTATAGGTTCCTATTGATTTCAAAAAGTCCACCTCCATGTTCTAGTACTTTAAAAGCAGGTTTTCAAATAGGGTTCCAAGAGGATTTCAAAAAGTTCAGAATACTGTTTGAACTTTTACAAGAAGATTTTTAGAAGGTTTCTAAGAAGTCTTACCAAAGCATAGAATACCACTTAAGATTTAATAGATTTTCAAGAAGTATTTAATTCAGCAAAATCTTACATTCTTTTAGAGGGCTACAAGTAGAATTGTAGAGGTATAAATTTTGTAGATATTCTAGCAACGGTATTCAATAAGGAAAGATATTCAAAATTTGATCATGCCTCTCATTTGTCAAATAATTTTGAGAATGCCTCTTAAGAATTTTGTACTGTATCACAGATGCCTTTTTTCATTTGATTTTTTTGTTTTGTTTGATAAATATTTAGATTTTTTGAGGTATCCGCGATTTATTCCTATTTAAATTATTCCATGGACCATCAACAAATTTCTTTTTTATCGTGCTCGATTTAGGAACGCCATTCCTAACGATGTCAAAATTTGCAACAGTGTTCCCACCTAAAAAAATAAATCTCTTCATTATTTAAAAAAAAATACTGATCTAATTTAAAAAATGTAGGCTAAGTAAATGAGATGTAAATAATTTTAGTATACTCAAATAACCATTACCAGTCTTAATGTGGACAAAAAACCCTACATCCATATACTATAGATACTTCTTCTTTCTTTAAATATTTCACTGCTTCTTATAATTATTTATCGTATCTGGAAAAATATTATATAAATAAATATTCCACAACCATAATTTCGAATACCAACACATATTATGGATAACTTCTCTAAGTTTAGCGCTTTCCTATTAAAAATTGAAGCTTCAAGAAAAAATCTCACTTAAAAGTATTTTACTTCAGACATATAATTTTATCATTAGAAAAGTTGTTCGTCTTTTGTGCGTCATGCTTGTTCTTCGAGTCTCTTCGAGTGTGCGAACACAATAGTTTTCACGAAATTGGATAACATGCACCCTCACCCCCAGTAACAACCTTCAAAAGTCTAACTAAAAACCTCGCTTCATGATTGAATACACCCTAAAGAATTTCCCTTCCTCCCAATTTATAAAGAGTTAAAAATGGCCTTCAGCAAAAAGATTTTACGGTTTTGATATCATTCGTTCTCAGTCATATCACTCTTCTATTATTGGGATAAAATTTGAATATCAAGAGCATTCTCTTTTATTGGCATTCCCGGTCAAGGTCGAGGGAAATTTCGGTAATAGTGCAGGTTGGGGTTATAGCGTGACATATGTTGTTTTGGCTTACTTAATATATGATTTCGGTTGGAGGAAAAGGATAAAAGGTTTTGCTTTTATTATTTTGTAAAGTAATGAGGGTCTTCAGGAGAACGGTTGTCGATTTTTTTCGTGGTTACTAGTTTCTTGTATTATGATGATGGGATTCAGTGATGCATGGAATATTAAAATGAATTGGTTTTTTTTTTTAGGTGAGAGTTTTTATTTCACTATGAGGTTGCAAAACCTTTCAAAACCTATGAAAACATATATTTTTGAAGCTTACATTTTAATATGGAAAGAAAATAGAATCATCGCAACCAAGGCTGCTCTAGAACGAACAAATGAAATCTACTTTGAAGAAACAACCCACGAGAAGCTAAATGCCTTACCTTAAGACAAGAACTAAAATTGAATCACATGAGATACGAATTATACAAACAGGCATGTGGTTGTGGTCTTAGCTTGGATGGTTATTGTTCATGGTATATTTACCAGATGAATTAATGCTTATGAATACTATTCATGCTTCTTAATGTTCAATGCTTATGTATAGTACTGATGAAGCACAACTTGGTGGTCATGATTACATACTGATACTAGTTTTTTTTTCATAGTCAAATATATTATATTATTTCCCTTCTACTTAAGGTTAGGGGTCTTTATTTAGAGAATTTCTTATAAATATAAAACAAATTTAAGTTAGATATATTTTTTCAAATATTTACAAATGTAAATGATTTACATTTTAGGGTGGGCAAAATGCAGTGTACACATTTTTTTAACTAAAATAAATAGCAGTTTCTCCGACAACATTGCTATGGTAGATTGTTCGATATTTCCACCATCAATTCCATTAATGCTGTCCTTACTTATGATAAATTATAATTTGAAAATTGTATGGAATTGTAGCGATTCTGGTCTTTCTATTATGTATTTGCTCCTTGTGATGCACTCAAAAAAAAAAAAGTTTTAAAAAGTTTTAATTGCCTTAAAATTTTAATTTAAAAAAAAAGTTTTAGCTTTTTAATGTATTTTTAGTTTTAAAGATTTAAAATTTAAAAACTATTGTACTAAAATTCTAAAACTAAAATTTTATTTTTTAAACCAAAAGTTTTAAAAATTAGCACTTTTTTAAAACTTTTTGCCTTTAGAAACAAATTGTTCTTCTTTCTCTAACATCAGATATGGCTGGTTGGGAAGCGCATCTGACTGTGAAGCACAAGAACCTATGTTCAATTATTGCAATTTTTTTAAATTTTTCTTATTTTAAAACTAAAGTTTTAAAATTCTAAAATTTAAATCTTAAAATGTCAAAATTATAGTTTTAAAAAAAGTTTTAAGAATTAACGGTTTTGTAAAACAAAAGTTTTAAAATAAAGTTTTAAATTTTAAAACTATAGTTTTTGACNTATTGCAATTTTTTTAAATTTTTCTTATTTTAA
>JXPG01032620.1:0-12094 GCA_001015175.1 Megaselia abdita
AACCAAAACTTTAATATTCAACTAAATCTTGAATAAAATTCATTTATTAATCTTAAAAATCTGTTTAAAATCTGTTCTAAAATCGTGTTCACAATTATTTCTTATATTGTAACTTCCATATTGTTCTTTATACGAATCAAGAAGTCTTAAAATTGTTCAGTTTCTCTCACATGAAAAAAATGTTTCTAGAAAAGTAGTGCAATTCTCAAAGAACTAAAGTACTATCACCTACAACAAACCACTAACTCATTACACTTTTTCTAGCCATCAACTATTCCTCCATCGAAAAAATCTAAAAAGGTAAAGTGCTTTTTGTTGTGTTCGCCATCGAGTCTTTCGCTTTCTTTTGAGTGAACTCCATTGAATGATATTATAAAAGTCTTAGCAAATTAAGATCATCTTCATAATGAATGTGTGAATTCGCTTTGTTTGTTATGTTACTACTATAATATAAAAAAAACCAACCTTCAAGGGCTTCTTCCTTTCAGACAATAAATTTATATCACACCCAACAATAGCTCACTCACTGTGACTGACGACTATCTAATTTGTTCTCATTTTGTTTTGTATTTGTAATAACCCAAAAACCATGAACTACAGACAAATACAAATTAAACCAACCAACTAATTAATTCAATTAATTTTTAGGGGGAGAAGAACAATGGGTTCGACGTGCTCTACCATAATATGAAGTTTGGCTTGGTCGCCAGTAAAGAGCTGTCCGAGTTCTTTAGAGAGAAGTCCAGTATTGAAGAGCACAACTCAAAGTTGATGACAAAGTTAGCCAACAAAGCTGGACCGGGTCAATTGAATGGTACTTTCGCACCGATATGGATTCTATTACGGCAGTCTGCTGAAAAGATATCAACCCTCCACCTACAAATGGTTCAAAAACTCACAGAACTTGTGAAAGATGTAACTAAGTACGCCGATGAACTTCACAAGAAACACAAGAATGTTAAGGAAGAGGAATCAAACACTTTGGAAGCTGTTCAAGCTATGCAAACATCCACCCAAGCCGTCCAGAAGTCCAAAGATCTTTACACACATAAGGCTCAAGAACTGGAGAAGCTAAGGAAGGACAATGGATCGGGAAAGGACATCGAAAAGGCTGAAACTAAACTGAAAAAGTTACAAGATGACTATAAAGCTTTAATGGACAAACACAATCCAATAAAAGCGGAATTCGAAAGGAAGATGTCTTTGACTTGTAGGGTGAGCGTTTAGAGGTTTTTTTTATTATATTTTTTTTAAATGTGTTTTATTTTTAGAGATTTCAAGAGATTGAGGAAGCTCATTTGAGGCAAATGAAGGAGTTCTTGTCAACATATTTGGAGCTTATCCAAAACAATCATGATATGGTTGGACAGGTAGGTCTTTTTTTGTTATCAGTTGTTCTGTCTGTCCGTCCGTCTTTGCTAAAGAAAGTTAGAATTCAAAAGAGTCCAGGAAATGGATTGAATGAATGAAATACGTTGATGAGATTCGAACTCTGGCTAACATACAGTGTGTAGGGACTATAGAATACCTTGTTAGCTATATGAACATCGGTCATCTGACATAGTGGACAATGGTAGTAGGCAACTTGCCTTTCCCTGTGACTTTTTTTCGTGGNAAAGAGTCCAGGAAATGGATTGAATGAATGAATGAAATACGTTGATGAGATTCGAACGCTGGCTAACATACAGTGTGTAGGGACTATAGAATACCTTGTTAGCTATATGAACATCGGTCATCTGACATAGTGGACAATGGTAGTAGGCAACTTGCCTTTCCCTGTGACTTTTTTTCGTGGGGCCCGATATAAGTTCCAACTAGAATATTTCTATAGGTTTAGCAACATTTTTTGTTTGTTGTATTTTGGACCCTTTCCGTTCCTCCTATAGTCACGCCACTAATATGAAATAATATAATGAGTCCCTTAAGAATTCAGAATTGGTTCATGCCAGAATATAGCTCACATCTAATGATATGCATGTTTAAAGTCTATGAACATTTTTGGATTCTCGTTTCCAGTATCTAAATAAATATAATGTATGGCACAATTTTCCTTTTTCTTTTCCTCTTGATGAGGATGAATCCAAACATTTGATTTTGTTCATACTCAATGTTCTGTAAGAATTCATAAACAAAAAGAGACGTAGATAGTTTTTGTTGCTTACTTTATATATTAATGGTGGATCAGATTGATCTTCCCCAATTATGATAATAAAGTATGGCTTTAGAAGAAAATATAGAAATCTAGCTGATTTTCTCTATACGCAAAACAGACCTTCTATTTTTAAATCTCGGTACATCTCTTTGAAAACTGATCTGTTCTACGTTTACTAGGTGTGGTCGTTGCATTAATGCTGATGTCCTTATACCACTGATAAAGCTCACGGCCACGAAATCATTCCCATATCAAAGCAGTTGAACCATTTTTGTGATGTTACTTGAAGTTCGGCTTTTCGGGCTAACATATGAATTGATTGATGAAAGGACGGATAGATTATAATACTAATTTGTTGAGATTAGACTTAGGAAGCAGGGATTGCGATAACGATCCATTAGCCCAATCCGCATCAATTGTCGGGTTATCTTCTTGAGCAAAGCATAACTTTAAGTCTCTGGTGCCTTGCAAGTATTTCAATACACGTTTCATTGTGGTCCAATGAGCACATCTATGTTTTTTGTTGAAATTTCTCAAAATGCTTTACTGCGAAGTTGATGTCTCGTAGCTTGAGCCGTAAAGAGTATAGCTTGATCTTGAATTCATCAAGCTCTATCGTAGGCTTTCAGATTTGTTCATATTGTGTATACAATACACAGGATGATGACACTTCCTTCAGCAATGTTGAAATATACACAAGGATCAACCTTTGACTTTGACCCAGAGCTCTCAGCCCCAAGTATTTTTAATTAATTTTTTGTTCTACACTAAACTAGCTTCCTTCAAACGAAACACATCCCTTTCAAGATTTCCAAATCCCTCCGGCTTTTCAATATAAATTTCCTCGTAAAAGTCAAATGTCAGGAACGCATCAATCTAGTATCATTAGACTTACTTGATGAATACCTTACAACTGGAGAGTCTATACACTTGGTGTGCGTGAAACCTTTAGCAATGTCAAACACGTCCTTCATTCTTAACCTTTCGTTTTAATAGTTTTCTTCAAATTAGGCAACGAAGCAGCAATCCAAGTCTCGTTCTCGAAGAAATAGTCCACTTCACTTTTCATATTTAACTTCAACTTGTCAGAACGCATAGTTTCTTAACAGCAAAAAACAAGATTCTTGGATTCGGTACTCTTGACAACCTTCTAAGAACTGGTTCGGCCTATCCAGTATTGTGTTCCTCAACAACATCATCTTGAACTTGAACAACATGTCACTCTTCCCAAGAAAAACATTCTTATCTTATTAGTCGAAATAATAATTTTCGAATTGAAGTGTGGGGGTCAGCTTCAGATTTTCCAAAATTGAACCATTCCCCAAGTAGAACCAAAGGCGCTTGTTCGTATTTAGTGAACATTTACTAAAATAGCTGAAATTTCAAACCCTCTGCATAGAAAATAGTTATAAGAGGTTTCAGAGAACTCATCTATGCATAATGTGCGTGTAGATTCTGTTTAGTATTCAAGGCGGATTCAGAGTGCCAACACAAAAGTGATATATTCAGGGTTACCTTATTGCTTGAAGAGTTATAAGACATTTACTATGCATTTAATTGTTCGTTGTTTCATTTTTGTTCACTTGAGAAGCTTATTAAGCAAACCATTAGTATTCCATTCCTATACTCTACTTCATTGATCCGTGACCAAGCAAGTAAGCTTTGAAGAACCCAAGAGAACACAACCTTATTGCACTTTTCACACAGCCAAGCCGACATGCCAAGCATTGTACATTAATATATCTTTTATCAGTCGTCTTCCTCGAAACTAATGCTCCATAAGAAAGTAAGTCTAATGACAAACTATTGCTCATAAACTCTACATCGCTCTAATACACTTTTTACAGACATACAAAACATTATGAATTGTCTTCATCCGTTCATCGATATTACAACTTTAGCTTAATTTCCTGTTCAGAATAACTCTCAAATGTTTCGCATACTCTGTAAACATACAAAAATGAAAATGTTTCCTTTGCTGCAAAAGTACCTTGCTATTAAAAAGGTGAAACAAATAAAGTCACCTCAATTTGAAATATGGTTTTAATTCTTTTTCTTATCTTTTAAATTATCTTTTCTAATCTTTTTATATTATTTTGTTGATATTTCAATATATAAAAAGTATATATTTATATTCGATACTGTTCTAGATATTAATTTATTACCAAATAAGAAATATATATATAAAAAAAGGAAACTCTTTATTATTGTATATTNGAAGAATTTTTCTTTTCTTTTTCTTATCTTTTCTAATCTTTTTATATTATTTTGTTGATATTTCAATATAGAAAAAGTATATATTTATATTCGATACTGTTCTAGATATTAATTTATTACCAAATAAGAAATATATATATAAAAAAAGGAAACTCTTTATTATTGTATATTACATATTTCAAATATATACACTAAGTCTAGAAAATCACAAAGTATTTTGTTTACTAGCAAAAATTGTTAAAAATATAAAATTAACTTAAAGGCTAGAATATAGCAATGGTTGATGTGGTGGACTGCAATTGAGTCCAGCAATTGACACACTTGAAGTTGTCGTTTTGCATAGAATATAGGAATACACAAAACTATATAAAGACTACTTAAAGGGGCTATGGAGGGTCATTCTTCAAAAATATTCATGAAAAGTATCTGGTGTTTGGTTTTCCACACTCGATAGCTACCTTGAAATATATCTACATAAAAAAACACTCAATTTTCTCAAACCATCCAAAAACGACCACTCATATCGACTATCTGGAAAAACTGCCATATACAATCTAAAGGGTAATTTTCCCCAAAAACAAATAAACACAATATTTTTTGAATCGAATCGTTTGCAGATACTTCTTCTGATTCAATAAAACCAAACAATAGATACTTTTTCGAAAATATAATGAGAAGTTGATGAATAATTTCAATTTTAATCTAAAAAACGTTCGTTCTGAGAGAAAAAAAAATACTATTTTTCAAACTGCCATGTATTTAGCTTCCATTGTTCACAGCGTAAGTCGGACCATGCAGCATCATAAATAGAGACCCAGTCACAGATCTTCGGTCATTTGGATCGTTGGCCCAATCTGCGCTGAATAAGCTTTGATTTCTTGTGCTCCATCAAAGTTTTATCTAGCTTGTTTCTTGGAGATGTTTATTGTTGAATTTACTTAAGCAGTTGAGAAGTATAAAGTAAACAGTTAATCTTTCCTGGTAAGGATTCTTGCTCAATTACTTCATGAACGCTCATATTAAGTAATTTTTGAGTGGGATCAAAGGCCGTACTTACAGACTTGCTATTCTCCATACTGAATGTTTTGAGTATTTTGTGTTTGTAGTCCTCTTAGTCGAGATATTTGGCCAGCACTGCGATCTCTTAACATTCTCAATACCAAAATCTTCTTAGCTTCTCTCATATACTTCATCTTCAAGCGCTTCATCAGATTTTTGTGTAATCTACCAAATGCCTCCATATTATTTGTACAAATAAGTATGTCGTCCACATAGATAGCCAAAAATATGATACTTTCTTCTGTGATGCTGATTCACATTAGATTTCGTCAGTCCTATAGACTCTTCAGAGTTGAGTCAAGTTTGTTTTTCCAAATAAGACTTCCTTGCTTTATATACTGCCTCATTAAGAAGAAATATATCATGCTTAGGTTATCAAATCTTTTAGGTTTCTTCACATAAATTTCATCCTCCAGGTCTCCCTGAAGAAAGGCTATAGCAGCGTCCATTTGATGAATTTCGAATCAATCGAAGCAATCCAGTATCTTATTGATGAGTACCTTATCACAGGGGAATAAATCTCGTTATAGTCTATTCCCTTTTCTTGCGTGTGTCCCTTCACGAACAACCTTACGGAACCATCTGATTCATTCTTGAACACCCATCTTGTTTTTATTGCCTTCTTCCCTTCAGGTAAAGTTGACGCAACCCAAGTTTTGTTCTTGAAGAATGAATCCACTTCGTTCCGCATAGCAATCTTTCATTGTTCAGCGTCTGGACAACTTAAAGCTTCTTCAAACGTTGAAGGCTTATTGTTTCCAAAAGTCTCAGCTCCAAACAACATTCGGAACTTTCGATGACCTTGGAAGAACTCTTTCAGGAACCGAATCAACGAAATCAACAATTACATTAACCACAGGGTCTTCATCTGCTATTTGCTGAACAACAGGTTCTTCAGCAGGAACTTGGTGAACTTGATTTTCTAAGAATTCAGGTAGAGTATGAGCTTTGCTCATTGGTAAACACTCGTGTTGTTAGATAAATTGACACCCATTCCGGTTTGTCTGGCCTGTCAGTTTTGGAACTTATCGATCGATGAAATCAGAGAGCGTGCTGACGATATATGTCATAGTTGTAACGCATTCTCGTTGTTTTCACAGATAGATCCATAAATCATACACAGTACTTTCCTTTCAAATACCCCTAGCAGGTTCTTATCTCATTCGATTCGGCAATTTATATGCAGGTATTCTACGAAGCGGTTTTTATGAGCTCAGGTGGAACTCCATCGAACCCAGGACTCTCAACCACTTCTTCTAATAGAAACTTATTTAGGAAGTGATATTGAGAACTGATTAATTGATGGATGGTTGATTCAGATGAGTTGGATTAATCTGAAAGCTCAGTGGTTTGGACTTCAAAGATGTTGCTATTTTTGGCGTTGGGTTTAGTAGTTTACTAGAAGTTTATTAAAAATTGTGGGTTAATGTTCTATCCTAGGTAAAATATCTTTACAAATGTTTAACTTTAACATTAGCTTCGATACTTTTTCGAAAGCTTTTAAAAATCCTCTAACAAAATTTGGAATGCCTTTTTATTTGATTGAATAACCAAACCTTATTAATTTCCAGGTGCATTCGGATTTCAAACGTCAATTCCTGGACATGACGGTGGACAAACTTCTAGAACAATTTGTTCTTAATAAATACACCGGCCTTGAAAAGCCAGGTAAGTTTTGTTTAATTATATTAGTAACTTAAAATAGTTAGGTTAATTTTGTTTTCGAAATTGGCTTTATGTGCAAAGAAAGCATGCATTCAAAATTTTCAAATTATTTGATTGATTATTATTTTGTAATGTGTGTAACAAACAATGATTTCTTTATAACAAAAAAAAAAAAATACCAAAAACAAAAATTTGCAGAAATCCCAGAGCTTGAGCTAATAAGTTTAGCGCCAACGCCAAACACTCCACATACAAACCAATCCATAACTAACACCACAAGTACACCAGCTAACAATTCGACCCAACAACAGACGTCGTCATTGCAACATCATCAACCGCAGCCAAACCATCCGCCTCAGATGTTGATACCGATGCAATCACAAGCAACTAATAGTGGTACACCGCGTGCCACATCACCGGAGCCCACCAGCTCCACTACATCGGTGAAGTCGAATTTCCGTAGTTGGTTCTCCACCAATATTCCAGCTGTTGGAACTGGAGCTGCGGGCAGCAGCAAACAGCTGAACAACGCGTCTGCTAACGCAACTGCCAATAATTCCATGAGTGGAGGGAATTCCATGTTTGACAGCAATAGCAGCAGTACCTTAAGCAATATCCACCCAAACGAAGGTGTCACAACGAATGGGAACAGTCAGCAAATAGATATCCAAGGTTCATATATTTCACCTGCATTAAGTCAATTATCTGAGCAAAACTCATCAGCATTATCATCATCAAATGCCCCAAGTACGACATTTTTTTTTAGTTTATTCCTTTTTTCATGATTTCGAGTATCCTTTGTGCTTTTGTATTTTCATTTATCCCTGAAACCAAACCAAAGCTATCCGTCCTCTTCCTTTCTAACTTTAGAGTGTTATTTTTGTTTGTCTGTCTTTGTTTTACTGGTTTTTAGTGGTGGTTGTATTTTGTGAGATTTGGAATTGATTTTCTAGAGATATAATAGAATTGTTTCTTCTTTGCTTAAGTTTGGAGTAGAATCACTGACTGACTAGGTTAGAACTCATGTTAACTCCAAGAGTAAGATATCGATAAGAGGCCTCGGTTAGAGCTTCTGGTTGGAAAAGGCACAATACGTATATCCTTTAATAGACGCTAGTCTTTTTTCTGAACCTTTGAATGAAGCTTCGTCTTAAATGAAATCACTCTAAGAAAGATACAGTATTATCCTACTGAGACGTTGCCTTATTAAACCATTTAACTAATTTAATTTACTGTTTAGAATGACGGTTTTAATGTTGACTCAACTATTACCCAAAGCTGCATGCCACACCTAGTAGGTGGCTTGAGCCTTCTTAGTCCTTTCAATGTTCCTACTTCACATAAGCCAGGTATTTAGCTTCATTAGAAAGAACAAGTCGCTGACCACTCGATGTAGTTGGAGTGGTCCTTGGTCTATCGAGTTATCAGCCAGATAGAAGAGATCTAAATCATTGCTGTCCAGTCCCTTGATTTTACCCCTATTTATACAGGTTTAATATATCAAAGCTATATAAAAATGATTTATTCTTAGATATATTTGTAGATTTTCTGAAGCAATCTTCATCAGCTACAGAGCATCCGCAAACATTAATATTCCATGGCTCGTCGTAGATGCGAGCACTTTCCATCCTGTGGTCTATTATTGACTCCTTCTTACCCTTCTAGTCGTCTATTATTGACTCCTTCTTACCCTTCTCGTCGTCTATTACAAGACCTCCTAATAATCTTACCGACCCTGAGAAGCTTCGACCGGATTCTGAAATCCGGAGGGTGTTGAATTGATTATTGTCTCTACTGGATTTCATGTACTTTGTCTTGTCTACGTTTAAGAGGAGCCCCATTCTCTGCGCTGCCTATCATCTGGATTCTGAGCCCTTCGAATAGTGAGAATTCCCTATTTATTTGTTTATCATCCATAGATAGAGGAATGTTGAAGTACGCCTTCGACAGAGCTGGATAGATGGAGGATTTCAAGCTTGGTATCCTTCCATTTTACTAATGACAGCCTTAAGGAATTAAGGCTGCCTCTACCCGAGGCATCGTGAGATCTGTTCCTCTTCCCTGCATCATCTTTAGAGGGCTTCTTCATACTGGATAATAGTCCACCATATGTAAGGTCTACGGCCGCGTAAATTCAGAGCAATACTTTTGTTGAGAGACCCCAAAAACTAAGGACAAAAAGCCTTCAAGATTTTCTTTACAGCTTAGTTTAGAATCAAGAATTAGTCCAAAGATGATATGGAAAAAGTGTAAAGAACGACATTAGCCAGGGTTCAAATCTGGCTAATGTCAATTAGTTTTTTTTTTCTTTTTAAAAATGCCTATTACTGTTGTTCTGTGGCCCCTCAAGTAAAGCCGGTTCAAAAAGGATCCTAATTGTGGGACCACTATTCAATTGCATTTGTGATACACTCTCTCTCTTTAACCAACCATGTATTCTCTACCAAGCGATATGTGTTTTTGCACATTCTTGTTGTTGGGAGGACTGTCTGTCCAGTATGGTAATACTGAAGAATAGCAGCACTCGTTGAGCTCAGGCAACCGTACGGGTATGGGTGGTGGATAATGGACAGCATATAGATATATAAGATATAAGTATAATTCGATTTTCGGTTAAAATGCACAGAGAATGCTTATAAACTGTCAAAGCTCTTACTCAAGTGTATAGTATTGAGGAAGAATATCCATAAACGATGTGTATATTACCTACTGAGCTTGAAAGATTTTAGTGCTAACTTTCTTGCAAAAAATTCTGTCGTATGCTTCGAGAATCGAACTCAAAATCTACAGTAGAGTTAGTAGATGTCTTCAACATCGAATACCTCTTCATATAAACAAAATAATCTGATCAGCTGATCAACAGCTGAAAATTGAGCCACATACAATAAAATCCAAACAAAAAACCCACCTTAAAAAAATCAGTAAAACAAAGAAAATGTATGTTTTTAATTTTAATTTGTGTTTTTATTATTTAAAATTTTCTATTAAATGTAAACTTTAGAAGGCCTACAACAACAAACATCACAACCGCAACAAGAAGAACAACTACAAGTGCATCTACAACCACAACCACAAAAGTCTTCACGTCGAACTTCTTCTCTGCTAAACCTCTTCATGTCTAACACACAGGGTATGACTCTCTTTCTACTGCTACTATACTACCAAAACAAATACAATAATACAAAATCATTCACTCTATCTATTTGGACATATTGGCACAATGATGTTTATTTTACATGAAAATTTTAAACTAAAAATACAACTACAAAAAAAATGAAGATTTCCTTTTCTCTAATTTTCTCAAAAATTCTTTGATAAACCAAACCAAACTTTCAACTATTTTTAATTCTTATTTTGTTTATGATGTTTTGTTACAAGTTTTTTGTTTGTTCTTAGAAACGCTTCTGTGCTTGAATATTCATTGTTATCACATTCTGTCACTGTCACTTTTACTGTGATCTTTACTTGAGACTTTTCAAACCACATTGGCACCTTTTGTAGTCTTTCTCACTTTCACATTCTTCATTTTTTAGCGCATTTTTTACATTTTGTATGTGTCATTTTTTATTATTTTTTTGTAGAAAACATTTTTGTTTTGAGGTGTGCTGGTTTTTTTTCGAAACTAATTATATTTTACGGATCTTAGGACCAAAATGGGTTTTTAGTCCTATTACAATCAACATTTTGTTGCAAAACTTTTTTTAATTGTATAATATTAGTAATTAAATAATATTAGTAAGAAATTGTTAGAATTTTATTAAAGTAAAATTATTAAAATTTTTATTGTAATAAAAAAAATAATATCAATAATTTAAAATAAAATTCTAAAATAAATTTAAAAACTTTAGTAAATAAACATAATTTTTAAAAAGTTTTTAAGGTGAATTTCACATATTTAAACCATAGCTAAAAATATAGTAGATGTGCAAACGTATAACAAGTCGATTGGTAATTTTTCTTCTTCCCACATTACCGCATTAGAAAGGATAATTTCTTACTCCTTTTTTTGTAAAAATCCAATGTGTGATTTGTGTTCAGAAAAACTAAATTTTCTTGAATCTTTTCTTCCAGAAAGTTTTTTAATTGATTAATTTAATAAATTTCCATAAAAAAAAGAAAAGATGATTTTTGTTCAGAAAAAATTAATTTCTTTGAATCTTTTCTTCTAGAAAGTCTTTTAATTGATTAAATTAAAAAGTTTCCATCAAAAAACAGCAAATTTTTTCTCGCATATTTTTGTAAAAAAAATCAAAGGCTTCTTCGAAGTGCGTTTTTTACGAAACTTTTCTTCTACAAAGTCTTTGAATTTATTAAATTAATTTTCATATTTCGAAAACAATGAGAATAAAAGAAAACAAATCTTTTCGCTCTAATCTTTGTGTCAGAGCCGATCAGCTTTTCCTCCTGGTTTTCGTAATGTGGGAAGAAGAAAAATTACGAACTTGTTCTACGTTTTGCCCATCTATTAAATCTATCTATGTTTTTATAATAATGTAAATAATTCAAAATTTGAAAGTAAATATAAAACGTTAGTTTAAAATAAAAATAAATAAAATATAAATTATATTTCTTAAATTAACTTTGATTAATATTGATATAAATTATAAAATTTGAAAAAAAAAGAACAATTAAAAAAAATGAATTTTTATGTTATAAATTTAATGTTAAATTTATTTTGTTGTAAATATTTAAAACTTTCATATTTTTTAAATAATTGAAAACTCTGATTAGGATAAATTTTAATAAAAATCTAATTTAAAAAATGCTGATTTTGAAAATATTTATTTTAACTTTTCAAATTAAATAAGAGTTTTCTTCAATTTTCAAAGTTATTATTTGTTATTTTTAAGATATTTTTCAAAATAAGAAAATCAGAAATTATCCCTATTAAAAGATATATTTAAAAAAAATAACTCATTAATTTCAAGATTATTGGAATTAGAAATATGGATTTGTATTGTTTGTTTTGAATAAATATTAAATTTAAAAAAAAAATTATCT
>JXPG01032676.1:0-13170 GCA_001015175.1 Megaselia abdita
CGTCAAAGCCGAAGACAACCAGACCACTGAATAGCGTACCGTCTTTTCCGTAATAAAAAGAAAGACCGTGAAGAACAAGAGGTCAGAAACCTTGAATGCTATCGAAATACCAAGGACATATAAGAACATTCTACAAGAGAAGTAGCGACCATTGAAGCAAACCACCTTTGCAAGTGAAGGTAAGGATGGACACTTGCTCTTAAATGCTGAGATGGCAAGAAATGCTGGGCCGAGTATTTTCCTTCTTGAGCCAATATGCTTTATTATTCGAAGAAATCAACTCACCAAATAGCAATGATTCTTGAACACCTTCAAAAGACTACCAATTAAATCAAGATCATCAACAATGCAGCGTTGCGGTATACAGTCTCTCAGTACCGCCCTCTTTAGAGCACTTACCGATTAACTTTAAAGCTTTAATGTATTCAAACCTTTTGAAAAATTGTGTACCCTTGATGACCTCTAAGAAACAAACAGAAATATAATAATAATTCAAACAAAAACCCAATATCCTTGTTTCCGAAGATAACACAGAGAAAGAAATGTAATTCAGATTTCATTTTCATTACATTGTCAGAAAAAGATGAAAATTCAAATAGTTTAACCTTTCCAAGGAAAAAGGGATCATATGTTAAATATATGAGAACATATCAGCAGTAGTTTGTTATATGCGTTGCGAGCAAAAAGGGCAAGGACGGAAAGGGAATCGGAATACCCCTGTCAATAAAATTTGAATAAAATTATGTTGATTGGAAAAGGATACTAAAAAATTTAGTTTTCTTCTATGTAATTTCCATCAAAGAGGAAGGATTCACTATCATCCTTTTTCCATATATTACAAGAAATGCGAAAAGGATGAAATAAAAATCTTTGCGTTTTGTAATTCTTATTCTTTACAACGACTTCGTTTTTGGTAGGGTGTTTCTGTCTGTTGGTTTGTTTCTGCTTATCATAAGGATGTATAATAGTCATTCAATTGAGGTATAGTATAGATTGTTGCTCGCAGCAATCTCATATAAAACATAAAAATACTGCCCATCCTTTTTTACCGTCTTTTCTTCCGCTTTACTCCCATTTGCTATAGCCAAACACTATCGAATAGTAATAATAATAGTCGTTTGTTAAAAAGGATAATATACATAGAATTTTCGTTGTTGTTGGTTTTGTTGAGTGGACATTTATCGTGTATTCGGACCGAATTCCCTAAAGGATTCTTTCATTCTTCCATTCATTCATTCACTTTGACCGAAAGCAAACCACATAAGGTTTTTTTACGCTTGTAATAAAATGCATAAAGATATCGTATTATAAGAAATAGATGGTTTGTAGTATAGATGGAAAAAAATTTACAAGGACGAAAAAAATGTATCCCTTTTTATTACGGTTGTTTTCTCCCTATACACACAACATAACACAACATTTCCCAGTGTAAGGGAAAACGAGATGTGGAAGGAGTACGAACATCTACCATCATTATTGTAATAACTGTACTGTACTATACAATACAGCTTTCTGCGTAGTACACTTTGAACATAATATATGTGTGGTCTTTCATTCCAAATGAACTTCTCTTTTTATTTCACTTTTTCTTAGTTTATGGCTTTTTTCAACAACTACTATGTTTTCTTTGTCATCTTTTCCAAATGGAATTTTGGTTTAATGGGAGAAAGTTTCATGCTTCGATTCTTGGAATTTTATGGAACATGAAGTTCTTAGTTTTTCAAAGGCTTCTGGTAAATTATCAGTTACTTGTTTAATTTTGTTACTTTGAAAATATGCCTTTGCCTTAATTCCCTTTCAATCAGCGATATTAGACCTACAGTCTTAAGCCTCTTCGAATCTCAGATCTGACATTTTCATCCATACGACAAACTAAAGCCTCTCTGCGGTTTAACCTCTCAAAAAGTCTATAATGAGTGGTTCAGGTTTTTTTTTTGAGACAAATGGATATATTCAAAACATATTCCGCTAAAAAAAACTAAATCACACAACGACCCAAAGCTCACTCAAGGTGTAGCAGAGTGATATTAAGGAATGTTTGCTTCCTATGTGTTTACCAGCTGCTTTTCTACATCAGTGTTGTTAGTTTTCCCTCTTCCTCTGAATAGAGACAGTGATGAGCTGTTTGCTATTTTATATTGGTATATTGAAAACAAAAGAAAAAAGCGAAACCAGTCCTCCCGGATATTTCAACTTTCAAATAAGTAACTCTTCAAAGAAAAAAATGTTTCGTTTAAATTTGTCACGCGCGATGGAAATGGAAATTTTAAAACTTATTTCTCTCAGTAATACTTCATACCTCTTTCTCATTTCGCACTAGTCACTAATTTTGAAATATCATATTTATCTCTTTTTAAAATTTAAAATCATCTAGAAGTTTACTTAAAAGGTATCTTCTTGTTTTCTGAAAGCTCTCTCTAGATCATTGGTTGTCTGATAAAAGGATTTAATGTTTCTTAAAGAATTCTTTTCAAAGAAGTTAAAAGTCTGAAAGTGTTCTTAAACCCTTCTTAAAGAAGTTTTAATAAGAATACTTTTAGACAACTTCAGTGCGAACAAAGTACTTATTCATACTTCTTTAAGACTTCTTATAGTAACTTTTCGAAGAAATAAGACTTCTTCTGGACTTCTGTTTTCTTCGCGAAGATTTATTTAAGAAGTATTAAAGAAAGGAAATTTTTTACTGGGGGTCTTCTTTGAGGTGCGTTCTGAATTTTCCTTAGCATTCATCCAACATGTCCCTAATGAACTTGTTGAAATATACAATGACTCCACATAAAACAGGACAATTAAATGAGAGTTTAGAAGATAACTATATTATCATAACATAAAATCTCATTACTTGACGTATCCCTAACAGAGTTACCTGCAGTTAGTAGACTAAAGTTCTAGCAGTTGCGTTTGTTTCCTTACTTTAAGATAGGACACTCTCATTCCAGTCCACTGAAAAAATGTCTTGCTCCGTTTTTAGTTGGCAGAAGCAATCGACGAAGGTTTCACCATGTTGTGCTTTGAATAACTCAGCAGAGATGTGATCAAACCCTACGCTTTTGTGGTTTTCCAGAATTTTTATTGCGGTAACAACGCAACTGATTTTTTATTTTCTTGTTGATTGTTTTCCATTTATGAGATCTGAAAAATACTTTTCCGATCGTTTAACAGCATATACTTTACCTGATATCAGCTTATCATAAGGCTTTCTGCTTTTTTGAACCAACAAATAGTTGCAGATACAAAATTTGATTTAATATTGTCAAAGCGAAATCTGAAACATCAAATTTATTTATTTATATGTGATTATTCCATATTACTTAACAAACGTACTATAGCCTCAACAAAATTCAAAAAATATATATATTACTACAGCTGTTAATCACAATAACGTTTCCTCCAACCATCACCCCATGTACAGTTTTCCACAGAAGATACTTTCCAAATGAAAACCGGGAACATCAAAGGGATTATGCCTAGAACCACGTAGGCGTGCTAATTCTAATTGTAGTACAGCTTTTCTATGATAGTGACCTTGGATACTAATTTTCCAACTAATTACTCATTTTGTTGTGTCTTTCCATCATTTATATATTTTCTGTAGTTCGTAATTAAGTTTGATTGGCTACAGAAATATGCTAACATATGATGTCCAGACTCAGACTGATTGATGGGCGGATCTGTCAGACAGCACACTTTATTTCACATTCGAATCCAACTGACATACGCAAAAACTGTATTGATTGAGTTTTTTTAATTAGACACTGGGTTGATTTAGCACAGATATCAAGCTAATGATTACCAATTATCCTTATGATGGAAAAGGAAAGAAATATCTAAATTTGAATTCTTGGGTATTATCCTTGAAGAACAGAAATATCATATTTATCTGAAAGTTGTAGTATGAATAATTCATATTGAATTAAGATTATTGATATCCTGCACGTATATACTTTTGATTATAGATTGTTTAAAGGAAACATAACTAGTTTATGTTAATCTATTTTCCTTGTTATACAATCTAACCAATTAAACAGGAATGCTGTTTTGAATTTCATTATTGATGCTGGACTTAGGTTTCAATCTTGTGTGTGTGATTTATCACATGCTTCGGGCAAAATAATTTCCGGTTAATCTGTCAATTGTTTGAAATTGATGAAATCAAATAATTGCAAATTCAAAATGTTGTATTCTTCCTTAGAATCATCACAATAAATCAAAACAATCAATTCCCTGCGAGCTTGGCAATTCAGTTGAAAATGTATTTAACCGCTCCAGGGACAGATACTTCATTTACAATGTTGTAGCGCTGTTTGTTCGAATCGAATCACAGTGAAGGATGCTCTTAACAAAAGAGTCTCTTCTGTTGTTTACTCTCTAATGCACAGTTGGTCTGTAGATATAAGTTTGAATACTTTGGTTTGGTTTAGTGAGAAGTGCAAAATATTGTATTGGTTTTAATTGTTGTGTGTTTGAGTGAGTTTATTTGAGTGAATGTGAACTCAAAAAGCTTGAAACAGTAGGCTACGCAGATGATGTTATTTTAATAGCCCGAGGAAAATTTTCAGACACACTCAGTGATCTGACTGAGGCGGCATTGAGTACAGTATTCTAGGCACATGGACAGGAACCAATGGTCTTTGTGTTAATTCTTAATACTTAATGGTTATTTTAGACAGGAAACTGAATTTGGAAGAAAATGTGGAAATGAGACAAACATTGCAGTAATCAGTTTGTAATGAGATAAGTGCAGTTGAAAGAACTGCTTTTCTAGGCATTAGATCTGAAATTAAATACATTGAAACGTTTATTGAATATCGAACCTTTAGATCTAGTCCTCAAAGCTACATTGGCTAAGAATTATATTAGACTTCGCAATCTAGGGCATTTCAAGGAGAAACGAAGGCATGGAAAGGAATAAAAAAACGATTGAGAAATTCTTGGAGTAGAGGGATTTAGTGGACTCTACTTGGGAAGTATTACTTTATATTCCGAAAGATCTTTTTTAATTTTAATTAAATATTTGAAAGTCTTCATTCTCTTAAAATGAGCTACTGATTCCTGACTCATTTTGAGAATAGATATTTCCAAAGTTTATTCGCCAAAAAAAAATCTTGGTTTTGAACAAGTTTTCAAATATGTTTTCTTTAATTTTTTGAGTCATTTTATTTTGTGTGCAAAATTAATGATAATATTACTCCAACATCTCTAAATAATATAAAATGGGATATTCTAGGAATCTCAGAAGTAAAAAGAATTGGTGAAGAAATCGTTAACCAATGGTGACATCTTTTCATTCTTCGGAAAATAAGAGGTCTTCAGGGCGTGAGCTTTCATGTACATAACAGACGGAGGTCAAACATCTAGAATTCAAACACATTTCAGATAGAGTGACATGTCTCCAGCTAAAAATAGGTAATTGTAAAGTCTCCATAAGTCAAGCATATGCTCCAACATGCATATACTCGGAAGAACAGATTGAAGCGTTTCATGAAGATCTTGATGAAGCCTTAATACATTATAATACCGGGATACGCTAGATTTGGACAACGATGTGATGGCTAAGACGAAATTATGGGGCCGTTTGGTTATGGTAATCGTTATGAGAGAGGCGAGAGATTAGTTCAATGGCTGTGGCAACAAAATGCAACTCTTTATTCAAAAAATGACCATCAAAGCAATTTGCTTAGAAAATGCCAAATGATAATATAATTAACAACAAATTCCAAATTTTATTATGTGCAACAAAAGAAGTATTGTTCAGGACTTGGATGTATTAAATAACTTCAGCTTAAACTATGATCATCATCTTGTTAGATTCAACAAAAGATATGTTTTAAATATAATGAAACAGTGGTTGCATTCTAACATCATACCTCTTTATAAAAAAAGTTTCGAAGAAAGATATAAACAATTATAGACCAATCAGTTTATTATCGAACCTTTACAAAATCTTCTCCAAATGCTTACTTCAACTACTAAAATCTGTATGGTCTCTTAGTCAATCAAAAGATCATTCAGCGTTTCGGAAGAATTTTTCCACATCAGATCACCTCCAGAGCCTGAATAAACTTATTGAAAAGTCGAGTGAGTACCAATTTGAACCATATCTAGGATTTGTTTATTTCAAAAAGCATTTGACTCGACTGATGACTGAAATAAGAGGAACAAAATTTAGATTAAAAAGAGGAGTGAAACGAGGGGATCCACTTTCACCATTGGTTTTTTCAATTGTGTTAGAAAATGTTTTCTCTAAACTTAACTGGCAATACTTTGGAATCTGCGTTAATTGGAGCTACCTCACGAACCGCAGATTTGCTCACGATATTGTAGTTATAGATAAATCACCCGCTATAGATAAATCTTCCGCAAGAAACTTCGTCAGAAGAGTAGGGAGACAACGAGAAAGGTGGAGAGATGAGATCCGATCATTCTGTCCAACATATTATCGCGAAGCAAAGAACAGAGAACATTTTAAAAGTTTAGGGATTACCTTTAAAACGTCTTAAGGGGATCCTTTTTTCCGCTGAAAATGTTTAACAACATTTATTTGTAAAAAACAAAATATAATGCTTTCCTCAAATTCAATGTTATCTTAAGATTTCTATTGCAAAATAATAAAAAGCTAATAATATATAATACATTAATAATCCTACGAGTTAGCCCAACCACAGACTATAATAAGAAAGGTATATCACACTTTTTCCAACTATTGAAGAATGGATTTCAGGATGGGCAGTAGCTCAAGAATAATAATCTATTTAAACAGACGGTTCAAAGACATTGAATGTAATGGCTCAGTTATATATTTAGGAGCTAGGCTTCAGAGAGTCAATAAACTTGGATTCATAACACTCTGTTGGGGTAGTAGTTTCCTCCAAATCCTTCCATAAAGCGCTGACAATAAAAAACAGCATATCCTCTTCCATATACAGGCAATGTTGGTATATCTATGATATATTGTGACAAAACCTATTTAGGTACTTTTTGCCAGCTGGTAGCTGAATTTTCAATTTTTCCTTTCGATCCTTGTTCTTATTACCGGAATAAGTTTGTAGGTTTATCTTCCTTTAGAAGTACTGTTCAAATTATCCTGCCATATTTCCAAACAAGTACCTTTTTCATCAGCTTTGACTTTTTTAATACTGATATTTCTGGAACTCCAAGGATAGATGTTTTGTTTTTCTCAGCTATATCCTGACCATCTCGTCAGCTAGGAGGTATACCTCGTTTGTTGAGATTGTTCGATATCATTAAATCTTCGTTTTTGCACTAAGTCTATAATATTGATGATATATTACTGCTGCATATACTTACTAGGTATACTGCAATGTTTAAGACTTCATCACTCGGGGGCATCTGCTGACACTTTGTAGATCTTAAGTCCTTCGTCCATATTGTACCTCAATTTTCTGTCGTTGAAGTAGCTCTCCACTTGTTTAAAATAAGGCGATGTTTTAATACGAGCATGAAATCGCCTAATGCTGCTCTAGTTTGTTGAATTGATCGCGTTCTTGGCGTCAAGTGTAACGACGCTATTGTCCCTTTTCTTATTCCCTCAATGGTTATGACCGTCTTGATGACGTCAATGATGGGTTCTTAAGGAATCCGAACTTCATATTGGATAGTACTCCATTAGCTAATGCGTGGTCGAGGAGTTTATCGTATACCTTTCCAGGATAGCCAAGAAGAGATATTGGTCGTAGTGATGATGGTTCAAAATGGGCTCCTTGTTGCCTTACTAAGTAATACAATTATCCGAAAATAAATATCTCCGGACTTTCTTCCCCGGCTTTGCTCGGGATGCCATTGGTTAAAGAGGAGGGCCTTAGTAGTATCTATTATTAGCACACCTGCAACAAAGCGAAAGATTCTAGCTCTTTCTGGTGTTGATCAATTGAAATTCTGTTAGCTGTAGTTTGTAGTCAATTAGACCTTTCAAATACCAATATTTTGACAGCACTAACGCTTTCAAATCTGCTTGCAAAAGGCTAACGGCAGACAGACAGACAGACATTGCAGTAAAAAAAAAACATACAAAAAACGTATTAATAATATAACAAAGAATATAAAAAAAATCCCACAGTTCTTGTCAAAAAGGTAATAGTAGAACGAAACAAGTTCAGACACTGGAGGCAATGTTATAGAATCGTTTTTACAGATTTGGTGGAATTGGGTCTAGAACAAACAGCAGAAAAATATTGTGGTTTTGAGGTTTTCATTGTGAGTAGTTGGTTGGCCGTTTCGGCAATATATTTATGCAATTTACTACAATCCGTTGTAATAAAACAGAGCAACAACGGCAGGCAAATACGACAGAGATAGAAAAAAAACCAATACACCAAAGTGACATAAATAAAATGGGTAGAAAAACACATAACACTAACATTTTCTATTTTGATTTCCATTCGCATTGTGATAGAGAGGGGTATACTGGTTTCAATGCTGGAATCCATGGATTCATACAAATGGAAACGGAATCCCGCAGTACGAAAATCATTGCTTACATACTTTATATAAATAGATGTGAGACCTTTAGGCACTAACATGTTTTTGGTTATAAATTTTCCTAAAACAGCATCAGCAAACCAGCTAGATTTCTATTCTAACTAAACCGAAAAATTATATTGCTGCGCATATCTAAAAAGTAACTATGCAATTGGAGTCATCTACATTATCAAATTTTATGTATAATTGTTGTTCAGAGAATTGATGAGATGAGATTTTATTTGCGGTTAAATGTGTATCTGTTGGTTGGATAGCTTGTTAACCCTTGATAATGCAAGAGCAGTTGTAAAATATAAAGTTACGTTTATATTCATTTTAAAGTTTAAAGACAATCCTCTTAAAATACCAGAGAGACCGACCATATATTCTAATCTTTATGATTAATCCAATCATAACTTTTTGGGGTATAAAGTTTTGTTATCATTCCAGAAGTCATTAAATTAATTGAAATCAAAAAATGAAGAAAAGGATGCATTTGGGGATATCTTGTTTTTTATTCAATTTTCTTCTAGAATACAAATCTCAACAAAAAGAGACTACCTTATAAGAATAACAATAAAGTTTTGCTTTGAGACAAGGGATTTTGGTTTCATTTCTTACAGAATGAGAAAAATTAAAATGCTAAACAGCAGAATCTCTTTCTCTGCACTTTGGGAAATATACTTCCGTTCTTCTCTTTTCGTTATAGTTTGCGCTCTGTTGGCGACTTGCTGAATTCAGATGCATTGTATTTTCCGTTGAAAACATAAATTCATAATTTTGGAAAGGGATTTCTTTATTTTTTTTAAGTTGCCAACAAATTTGATTGCAAAAATGTCGACGGTGGAATTTAAATGTTTAATGCCGAAATTTATGTTATTATTTTACAACTATGGTATTTTCGGAAATAATAACTAATGATTTTATGGTTTTCTTTTTGTTATCAATATATTCTAAAATATACATACAACCATTTTTTTTATTGGAATACCATCATCTGTTTATCATACGAAATTATCATTATAGCTATATATTCTGCCATGGTATAATTAAAAATCCCTAAGAGACTCATCCTATGCTATTAGATGACCCTAGACACAAGAAGTTATAAATATAGCTATACATGACATCAGTTTGACAAAAATTACAATACAATTATAACTTAAAACTATTAATTATTTAATTGACTTAATATATGATGGTTTAATGTGTATTTAATTTGGACATCGAATAAATGGAAATCAATTTAGGAATACATTGTGTTAAAATCATTAATTGAAGCAGTGAAGATCATCATATTCTTTCGAACTTCTCATAGATGATTTCTTACAATAAGTGATATTTTTTCAAGTATACAAACTGAATCAATTTTAATATTAAACAAAAAAACACATTTTGAATTGTTCTCCTGTCTTCCAAAGCTAGAAGTTCTTTGTCCTTTAGGCGACTCTTGTCTGATAGACTCTCGTTTAAGTCCAAATAACAACCATAAAGACGCAATATGATATCGTGGGCACCAAAGAGACACCCTCTTATATTATTAAATCCTCTTCCAGATCTCATTATAAAAATAAGGCCTTGGGCTAAATTAATGTCTAACCCAGGTCCTTTATTTTGTTTACGAATTATTAATATAGATACCCTTTCTCTTTTCAAATCGAAAACTAAATATAACAATGTTTCAGCTTGCGAGATAATTATGAATCCTTTTCGGATTAATTTCTGATGAAAAAAAATACTCCTTATATCCAGGACTAATTTGAAGTTGTCCTTTGCTGGGATGTTGATGTCCCATTTGCGTCGCGCAAAGGAAACCCAGCCTACCTGACTCTACGCACCCACAGCTCACAGCGGTCTGCGTATAGATCTAAAGTCTTTCATTTTAAAACATGTAGCCTATACTCAAAATGCATATTAAAAATAGTAAGGAATTAAATACATTATTAATATGCAACCCACATTTAAATATGAACGACACTAATGCAAGAATGCACCATTTAAATTATTGCTTGTCTTCATATTTGATTGTGTAAAACATTCATTGAAATATGTGGAATGCCGTCAATAGTTAAAATATGTATATTTTTGTCAACAAGATACGTTAAGCCCAAACAAAAGCTGTACTGTACAAAAAAAATGTAATATATTCAAAATAATATGTATTTTGGAGATAATTAAAATATGGAGCTCACTTATTTTTAATGTACAACATTTACCAAACAAAATATGTGAATAAATTTGACTTTTCCATTAACCCGTCCTACGACAGTAGTTTAAAAATATGTCAAGAGCATAATTCTGTCTTTTGAGTGCATATACATAACGTTTTTGCATACGGACCATCGGTAGATGCACAATTCTCCATCATTACATTTTACCTCAAACATCCCACAAGCCCCTCATAATGTATTGCCAGGTAATAAAAAAACCTTATAATATTCATATTTATTGTAATTTTTGTTTCATTATTAATGATATTTATTGTTTTTAAATTTCGAATTATTATTTTGTAATTTGTATATTTATATGGTTTTTATTTGCTGAAGCTGATGTTTTTTGTTAAATTGGAAATAGTTTTAGGAGTATAAAAACCCTTAAAAATTCCTTGCCATGAGTGGTTTTTAGAATTTACGGAATCCACATTGACTCTTCCGGACCTCAAGACTCTTCTCAACATTTCCATTTATACTCATTTAACCTAAAATACCTACAAAAAACTTTCAAACAAATTTAAAGAATTATGTTATCTTGTCAAAAGCGTAACACAAGAATTGATACAACGTAAAAGTAGCCTGTCTTCATCCTCTTCCAACTGTAATATATTTTTCATAATTTGAATATAGATTAGCTTAAAAAATATAAAAATTAAAAAAAAAAAACTTTTTCTCGTAAATTTACCAAAAACGTAAAGTAAGCCTTCATGTAACGTTACATGAAATAGTCTATTTCAGATACGTTTATTACTTATTCAAAACTGCCATTTCTCGACACCAATACTGAAATACACAATATTGAAATGTCAAGGTCATTCGATTAAACATTTGGAATCAATTCCACTTTTCTTATGAACAAAACATCCATTCGTGTTCTGTAAGTGTAAAATTTAACATTTGCTCTGCTAGGAATTCTGGTTCTTCCTAATAATGTACACAAACTTTCATAGATTTTTTTGCTACCGAAGCATCCTTAACAGAATGTACCTGTTCAACATCATTATCAATATTAAACCAATAACAATACGATCAGGCTGGATGACTTTATTTTCATAATTTCTATATGAGCTTCATGAAATTCTGTTAAAATTAGAGCTTGAAAGGACTTTTGTATTACAATTTTAACAGCTGCGTTTCCGGGGTTTCCAAAGAAGCACAAAATCATCGACAGCAAAAGTAATGTTGCTATATCATATTTCTAAGTCCAATCCAGAATTTCTCGATAACATGATGTTGAAATTTATAGTGCCCTTCATGTACCTTAGGATTCTTCTCGCAGCTACCCATTGCTATTTGCCTAGACAATAGTTGAAGCTGCTCAAATAATTTACTGTGTAAATTATGTCTGGTCTTGTGATTCTGAAATAACAGACTTCTTATTAGTTCTTGATAGGGTAAATCGATAACGTCTTCCTTGTCGGGTTTCTTGAACTTGTATTGTAACTCAAGTATGTCGAAATTGGGTTACAATTTTGCATTTTGAAATTTTCCAGCATGTCCTTGATGCATTTTTCTTGATAAATGCATATAGTTCATCCTTCTTTGTCCATCTCTCGCGAAGATTGTTTGAATCCATAAATGTCTTCAGCTTTAGACCTTTCCCGTCAGTTAAATTCTTCGGGTTGCTTCGTCGTCAGAATGAAAGACTTAATCTTAACCTCTTACGTGGATTTGATTTCCTACATTGTTCTGGGTGTCTTCTTCAAATAAGGGATAAAAAAAAGTCACCAAGCTCTTTATTCTTCGAATCTAGACACGAAAATATAACTCTTCTTTATTGAGCATCACGACTAATGGTCAAAATATTTTTAGAAGCATTGGCATGTTTAATGTATGCCTGGAAATCATTGTTCGAAGAGCTAACATCAAACCATCCAGCAGCATAGTAACAAGGTATGGTGTATGCAGATGGCATTGACATCGTCACAAGAAACGTAGATGATCTGAAGAGTAGACATATTACATCAATGGACCTCTGAGTGAATATCGAGAAGACAAAATATAAGAAATCGAGTAGAAACCAAACAGATCGCACCAACATCACCATTATCACTGACAAGTTTGAGTCAGTAAATGATTTCACGTATCTTGGGTCTTCAGTTGACACCCAAAACGACATCACTCAAGGGACCGAAAGGAGAATCATGCTTGCTAACCGAACGCTGTTTGGACTAAGTAAAGTATTGAGATAGAGATTTATCTGATATATGTGGCTGACCTGCAACCGAGAGAGATGTAGAAAAATTCGATGTAGATTCTGAATCGACACCCTCGGTTGAAATAATCATCATATGTAATGTATGATATGGACATGGTCAGTGGATATACTCGACCAACAACCTCCTATATGAAACTTTTACAAATATATAACTATGAAGTACAATTAGGCATTACACAATTCATTTTGAATAAGTAAACGTTTGATTCAAAAAATATATTTTAAATACGAAATTTAATAAACTTCCATTAAAAAAACTCC
>JXPG01032708.1:0-11881 GCA_001015175.1 Megaselia abdita
GTCTTCTTTTTTTCTTTTTTACTATCAAAAAGAGAAAGAATTAGGAAACATTGTTCATCTTATTTTTTGACTACAGTTTGTGACATGTTCGTTTCGTAGTAAAAAATGCGTGAATTTTAAACCAACTTTTTCTTTCCACTAAAAAAAAAACAGTTCAAAATCAATAAAAATCACCAAAAAATAAACAAAAATAATCCAACAATCACTTACAATTTTCAACAAAAAACGTCAATAATCCTCAAAAATAACCACTAAATTTAATGTTTTCAAAAAATTCAAAGTATTTCATGTTCACACTAATATAATCACAATTCGTATCCTTTTGTATGTCGCATAAATGTATGTAGTGTATGCCAATTAGTAAAAGTTTATGAATGAATCAAAATTATTATATTTGCTCGGTCGGTCCACACACAAAATGTTAATTAAGTTTGGGTGGGATTTTGAAAAATTCTACATAAACTTTAATTAATTTTACTCGAGTATAAAGCTTTTTATTTTATATAATAGTTTTGTCGTCATTCGTTCATTCATTACTCGATGTCCTTTTAATCCCTCTGCACCATTTTTAATTATATTTTAATAAAAAATTATAAACTTTTCACTTTCAATTATTTTTTTGCTACTAATTAAAAGAGGTCTCTCGACTTTTGTATTAGTTTGTCATTATAACTTTTTGAACAAGGGTATTTGGATAATAATAGGATATAACGAAAAACAAGGAGGTCATGGTGATGGGCTGATGGTTGAAGGACTCTATGGTTTTTATAGGCTGTTGGACAGGGTTTGAATCTTGATCATGTCGTGTAAAAAAAAAATTCTCGACGAATACTTAACAAAAGCCTACTACGATTACTGAATTTCTAAAATAAAAACTTGCTGGTAGATGAACAATTTGATATCACTGCTTCACCTTCAGTCACCTTTGTTTCCATGTCTAATGTAGTCATTTTTCTGATCTTCACCGCCTACTTGGATTTTTTTAAATGAAAAAACGCTCCTATTTATTAAATTTTGGCGCCATATTCATTGACTGAAGTGTTTGATGAGGAACTGAGACTATGTTCTTAAGTTCGGGGCTCTATTAAAGCACTTTTTTATCGAACATTAGTAAACGCGATACTTGTTTCGTAAAATATGTCTTTCAAAATGCGAATTAATGAAGGTATCATCGTTCAAAAAATATCCTTCTAACAAAACTTCCTTCGAGCTACTAATCCCGAACAACACCATCTTTCCTCATCCATAGTAAAAATCATCCAAAAACCAAACAATTACAATAAGAAATCCTCCTATTTATTGAATATGAATTTGAGAATACGTTCTCGAGTTCGAGGCTTTCTTAAAGCACTTTTTTATTGAAAGCGATTCTTGTTTCGTAAAAGATGAATTTACTAATTCCAGAATATTCGATGTCAGGAAAACTTCCTCGATGTGATTTTCCTTTAACACATGGTAGACACATATCTAACTTATTTCCTTTAAAGGACATCCCTGTTGATTGATTCTGTAGTTTTTTCAAGCTCTGAACATAAATAACGAAAAGTAAAGCTCCTCTTAACAGAACCTTTATTCATCTTGGTTTCCATGTCTAATTTAGCAATTTTGTGATCTTCACCTCCTACTTGTACTTTTTAAAATGAAGTAACCCTTCTATTTATTAAATTTTGGCGCCATATTCATTGACCGAAGTGTTTGATGAGAAACTGATACTACGCTCTCGAGTTCGAGGCTTTATTAAAGCACTTTCTTAATGAACATTTGTGAGGCCGATCCTTGTTTCGTAAAAGATGTCTTTTAAAATGTGAATTAATGAAGGTATCCTTCTAACAAAACATCCTTCGAACTGCTAACCCCGAACAACACCTATCCCAGTCTTTTCTCATCCATAGTAAAAATCATCCAAACACCAAACAATTACAATAAAAAACCCTCATATTTATTGAATATGTATTTGAGACTACGTTCTCGAGTTCGAGACTTTCTTAAAACACTTTTTATCGAAAGCGATTCTTGTTTCGTAAAAAATGAAATGTTTCTTTCAAAACTTAAATTAATGATGGTATCATCGTTCATCTAAAAAAAATATCCTTAAGTCCTATTCCATAGTAAAAAAAATAATTCAAAACCCAAACAATTACCATAAAAAAGAAAAATAGATAGAAAATAGTGTCTAAAGGACAAAATTTTAAATTAAAACCAAAAACCAAAAATATTAAGCTCCATTATCACTGAGAATACACACGTTCTTCAGAACAAAAACAGAATCCAAAAAATATGAAGGAAAAAAAGTAAAGTGAAAATCTGACAGTAATCTCCCATTCATGTGTAGAATTTCATTCTTTGTTTATTTGATATCCTTTTTAGTAGTGAGTTTCCCTTTCCCTCCACCTTTTGTTGAAAAAAGGGATTTATTTTCATTCGATTCTCTTAATTTTTTTTTGAGGATATATTTTTTATCATATTTTTTATTATCTTATTTTTTTCTTCTCTTCAAAAAATAACAATGATGATCTTGAAAAAATTGAAACCTTTTGATGAAAGGAAAACACCTAAGTATGAGGGTTTTCTAAAGTAAAAAAATAAACCCCACTCACTAAGGTTTCACAGGAAAATAAACATGTGTCTTTTTGAGATAATTATAAAAATCCAATTTTCAACCCTTTTTTTCGGATTTGACACAGCTCATAGGATGGGTAATTGGGATAATTTTCTTATTTACTTTATTTCCACTTCACTCTCAAGGCTTTTTTTTCTCTGGGTGTAATGTGAGTAATTATATCCTGCTTTAATTATAATTTAATAAGGTTTTATTTTTTTGAAGGCATAGTTTGAAAGGGTGGACTTTGGAATAATGATAACGAAGTGGCAGTGAAGTTTCATGGACTATATTTTTGAAGGGCTTTTTTTGAAAAGAGCTAATGAAATGGGATACAATTTTTGATTTGGTTTTATGATAATTAAAATTTGATTAGTTTTTATTGTTTTGTGTTATTGATATTAATTATACATCTTGAGTGGGAATTACTTCTATTTAAACTTTGCAAAAAGACATTTATCATCGCCCTCTTCCGAATGTACCCAGAGCAATACCGAAAATACCATTAAAAATATCAAAATTATAAGAAAACGAACTTGTGTTCATTCATTCCTCAAGAACGTAACGTTATAATCTCAACGCAACATTACAAAAGGAAGTAAATTTTGTTTTCCTTCTAACGATGTCAATATTTAACAAAATCCTATGAATAAATACATTAAAAAATATAAATATTAAAAAATTGTGAACTATCTTTCATTGATTTAACAAAAACATTTAGTAAGACTTCACGTAACGTTACATAAAGAAGAGTATATTTAACCTCTTCCAATTGTTCCCATCTTTCCAAAAAAAAAATCCCTTCAAAAATATAAATATTATAAAAAAGTGCATATTTTTGAGGAACTATTAACAATTATTACATCACTGTAATACTAAAAAATACTAACATTTATGAGAAACTTCTACACTTCACATGATGTGAGTAAAATACTTACAAATGTTGAGAAAATACTTACCATTTATTTTAACTCACGAAATTAAGAAAAATACCTACGTTTCGTAATAAGATAAAAACTTACATTTTTAATGATGTGGGTAAAATTACAATGTATTTTTACCCTCGAATATAAAAAAGTACACTTTAAATGAAGTTGGTAAAATACTTACAGATTTACGAAAAATACTTACCATTTATTCTTACTCAAGAAATTAATAAAAATACCCACGCTTCTTAATAAGAGAATATTCCTTACACTTGTAAGGAAAAATACTTTCTTTCATTATTTCATCAAAACTTAAAAAGTAGCCTTTTTGCTCGTATTCTTCCAATGGTGCCCCATATGTCACAATAGATTACCCAAAAATACCTTGAAAATATCATACAATAAACAAGTTAATTGTCTTCGAAAATTCACCAAAAACATTACGACGCGAACAAAATCTTTTCAACTTTGCATTATAACGTTGTCCATATTTCTCGTGATTCCATTGAAAAATTCCTTCAAAAATATAAATTATTTCTTTCGCTAATTCATCAAATACGTAACGTAAGCATTCATGCAAAAAGTAGTCTATCTTCGTGCTCTTTCAAATTTGCCCATTTTTATACTTTGATTCCATACAAAAATACCTTCAATATTAAAAAACTGCAATTTCTTTCATAAATTAACCAAGAACGTAAAACGTAAGACTTCACGTAACGTTACAAAAAGTAGTATATCTTCCGAATGTGCCCATCTTTTCCATGATTCCATACAATAATCTCTTCAAAAATTCATTATAAAACAGTGCAATTTCTTTCATAAATTAACCAAGAACGTAAAACGTTACGTAAACGTAAGCCTCAACGTAATGTTACATTTGTCAATATAATAAATCAAAAATAATAATCTTTCATTAATTCATCAAAAAAATAACGTATACTTTAACGTAACGCTTCAAAAGTAGACTGTTTCCGTCTATTTTAGAATTAGAATGTAGAATTTATGATTTTTTCTACTACTATATTCGGTAGGAAAAATGTCTACATAAATAAGTAAAAGACTTATATTTGTGAGGAAATATTAAAAAAATCTTAAAATACAAACGAAAGTAATAAAAATATCTACGTTTCGTAATAAGAGAAATACCAACATAAATTTGTAGAAAATCCTACGATTACTTAAACAAATTTCAAAAATACTAACTTGTAATTTTTACCCACGAACGTAAGCTAAATACTTACCTTTCGTAATAAGAGAAATACCAACATATGTGGGAGAAACTCCTACGCTTTAATTTATATGATATGGGTAAAATTCTTACAAATTTGGGAAAAACCCTTACGACCTACTTTTACGAAAAATGCTTACGATTAATTGTTACCCACCAAAAATACACTTTAAATAAAGTTTGTAGAACACTTACAAATGTGGGAAAAATACTTGCGATTAATTTTTACCCACGAAAGTAGGAAAGATACCTAAGTTTCGTGAAAAGAGAATTACCTACACTTTAAACGATGGTTGTAAAATACTTACAAATGTGGGGAAAATGCTTACGTGTTGTTTTTGAAATTGGTAAAATACTTACGATTTATTTTTACCCACGAAAGTATGAAAAATACCTACTCTTCGAAATGAGATAATTTAAATGATGTGTGTAAAATACTTACAAATGTGGAAAATAATTACAATTTATTTTTACCAACGACATTAAGAAAAATCCTTACGTTAGATAAAAAGAGAAATTCCGACGCATATGAGAGAAACTCTTAGACTTTAATTAAAGCTAGTAAATTACTTAGAAATGTGGAAAAAATTCTTACTTGTGGCTTTGAACCACGAAAGTAGTAAAAATACAAAGGATAAGTTTCGAGATCCATAGCATAGAAGCAAGATATTTCTCTGTAATGGGACTTGAAAAAAGCATATGGCCTCTTCTGTTCTAAAAAACGAAATTGAGTATGTAGTTCATTAATTCTTTGATGTTGCTTGTATTACAGGTTTTCTTACTAATGTGAGATTTTGAGAGTTTGATATAATATTTCCCATAATCCGTAAAGGTCAGGTTAAATTTTGCAATCAAAAACCTATTTACTTTCCATAATAAAATGTTTCATATTTCCAATGATTCCATTGAAAAATTCGTTCAAAAAAGTCAATATTATAAATATTTCTTAGCAAATTCATCAAAAAGTAACATAATCCTTCACTCAAAAAGTAGAATATCTTCGTCCTCTTAAAACTGTGGCAATGATACAAAAAAAATCCTATAAAAAATTATATATTATAAAAAAACTTTATTTATTTAATTAGCCATAAACGTAACGTAAGCCTTACGTAACGTTACATAAAGTAGCCTATATTCATGTTCTTCCCTTAACTCTATTCAAAAATTCTTTAAAAAAAATAAATATAATAAAATTAACTTCCTTTGATTAATTCATCAAAAACGTAACATAGGCCTTCACTTCTTTAAGTAAAATCACCTAAAACGTAACGTAAGTCTTTAAGTAGTGTTACGAAAAGCTTACGATATTCAATGAATTGTTTGTATTATTAATATTATTTTTATATTAACCTCCATCCTTTCTTCCTTCCAGCATTCAACATTTGATCGTTTGCTGAACTAGGATCCTCGGACAGTTTATCCACCAGTAAGTAATAAAGTTAATCATTCATTGAAAGTTGAAAAAAAAAAAGAATCCTGCAAATCCTTCAATCACAAAAAGTACACCCACTCATTAAATACTAAAGGATAAATGAAATTAATGAGCGTAATTGAATGAATCATAACTTAGCAACAAAACCATAAAGCAACGTCCAATTACCCACAATCATATCATGGTTATTATCAGATGAATGTCGGTCGCGTCGTTGGGTCGTCCTTTAGTAAACTACTTCGGAATTACAGTGACTGTAAAATAATACTTAAAACCACACCAATCGCGTTGATGTGAACAGCAAATCTAACTAGTAATAACAGTAAAAATAAACGAAATTACCACAGAAATGTATACTATACCATCCACCCTTGCTCGATCTATGAAAGAGTGTTGAAGTGAGTGAATGTTGTCAGTTCTCGTTTTAATTGAATTTAATATAATATGACAATATGAGTGTCAGTGTCAGATCAGGCAGAATGAGACGAGAAGAGAAAGACTTCTGTCCATTACATTTCAGTTTGAAGCTTCATCACCCAGAACACACAATAATGGTTGGTCAACTTCATGAAGTTATCAATATAGAATACATAAATTATAATTTAATTAGGTCTATGGTTGGTTTGTCTTTTGTTTACAATATGTAAATTATTGGTTTTTACTAGATTTAATGGACAGAAAATTTGTGGGTTTTGGTTGGTTGGGTTTAAGATGCAATAGTCAATGGAAATTGGGTTGTATGTGATACTAAAGGATTTACATTTGTTCTATATATTCAAGGATACAAATAAAAAAAGTAATAAAGGTTTAAACCACACACGAGAATAAAAGAGAAGAACATTTAACAGACTATTCCTATTCGTTAGTTAAAACTCCTCAATTTTGATTGGCTTAAAGCTAAGCCGAACCAAACTCGAAAGCGTTCTGGATTACCATTAGAATTTTACAATTCCAATTAAATTTTTTAGCTGGGTTTTAAGTTTTACATGTCGAGCTATTATGTGGATGAGGCTCTTCAGTCGTTAGGATGAGAATTCATCATAGCGACGATACCTACACATTCCAGAAATGAGGAGAAGAGCGAACATTTCTATGGTGATGTTATACATTATTGAGATGATATAAGACAAATGATGAATGAATGCTACATTTAAAAGGAATAAGAATCTGAAAGTCCAGAATCTGCAAGTACCTATAAAATCCCTTGCAAAAACAGAAATAGGAATTCAACGAATTTCAGTCGTTTATTCAGGGTTGATTAGAGCAATTGAAACCTGAAACATTTTAAGTAAAGAACTCCTGAAGATATCATCATACCCTAGTAGTCTGATGTTTTCCACTTCCATGAAATACCTTTCCAGAGCATAAGAAAAATGTTTAAAGAGCTTTCTCAATGTAAATATTACTATCTTTTTTTGACCTCGGTGCCTCTTCTCATAAGAGGTACAGTATCTAAACTATCCTTGCCTCTGCTCGAAAAATACTTCTGTTAGCTAGATTTAAACCCTGGCATAGCGCGTAGTAGGTTAAAACGCTAACCACCACACCTTTTCTACAGTATCTTTCGGTTGAAGTGATCATATTCCGAATCTTTGCGTATTAAGTATTTGTCTAGTATATCATTGCCTCCAGTTGATCTCAATGATATAGTGATGGCATATCCATGCGATATCACTTGTGCAAAAATCCAAAGACTTTTAGATGTTTTCACCCCGATAGAGTTAAATCCATACAAAGACACAAATGTTGCTGTTTTAGCGTTACTATTGAGTTATTCACTGTTTCCGAAATTTTCTTCTGTTTTAAGTTTTAAGACCATAGTCTATTCTTTAGGGTTGTTCTAGAGGTCCAATTCAGTAGGTGTTGTCGGATGTTCCTGGCAGTTGAAGAGACAGTTGTTTGATATCATGAGTAGATATACTACATTCAGGACATTCATCTATGATCGGCTCGTCATACAGATTTGATTTGTGTCAGGAATATTTAGATTTGAGGTTTTATCGCCAAAAACTCGGTTTTCACGATAGCCTTGAATGATTGAAGATAAAGAGTGATGAATAGAGGCAATAGTACTTTTTTTATTCATGGAACACCTTGCATGACTTTTCAATACTTAGACTAGGAGTTTTGCTGGGGTTAACCATGTCAAACGCTTTTGTCATGTCCAAAGCTATTACTATGATCTTGTCATAACACTTGGATTTCGTGTAGAAGGAGTTTAGAGTCTTTCAAATTTTGGGTTTGTCAAGGATTTAATTGCTTGGTCGATAAGTTCGTTGAAGATCGAGATTGCTAAAGTTACAAGGTGCTTAAGACTTATTAAAGAAGTCTTCTCGAAAAAAACAGAAGTCTAAAAGAAGTCTTATTTCTTCGAAAAGTTACTTTAGGAAGTCTAAAAGAAGTTTTAATAATTACTTTATTCGCGCTGAAGTTGTCTAAAAGTGTTCTTCTTAAAACTTCTTTAAGGAGGGTTTAAGAACACTTTCAGACTTCTAAATTCTGTGAAAAGAATTCTTTAAGAAACATTAAATCGTTCTATCAGACAACCTATGATCTAGAGAGAGCTTTTTAAATTTTATTTTAAAAAGAGATACATTTTTTTAAATTGCTTTTATATCACTGACTAGTGCGAAATGAGAAAAATGTATATAGTAACTCTGAGATAAATAAGTTCAACAATTTCCATTTACATCTTACGAGACAAATTCTTTGAAGAGTTACTTATATGAAAGTTGAAATATCCGGGAGGACTGGTTTCGCATTTATTTGTTTTCAATATACCAATAAACAAAAAGTCGATTTTCTCTAGTTTTGTATAAGATATTTAAATTCTGAAAACAGAAAAATGATCCTTAAGACATTAGAGTTCAATATGAGCAAAAAAAGAAATTGATTTTTCTTCTTTTTTTCTTCTTAGAGTTCTTATAGACGGCTTATTCTGGAATGATTTAAGAGCTCTCAAACAATACTTTTCTAAGACGAGAAGTCTTGAAGAAGTCTTCTTTCTTCTTTTCAAGTAAAGAACAAAATAAGAAAAATTAAGACTTCTTAAAGAAGTTGTGTGTTTACTGGGTTATGAGCGAAATTCCTCAATAAAGTGTTCATTGGCGAACTTTGTTGAAGAGAACCCTGATGTTTGGAGTGTTTGCCTCACATCTTCTTAATTTGTCTGCTTCGTTATATATACTATTATATAAGTATTTTTCTTCGTTCGTTGCTTCAGTTAGTGCTATATATTCTGCTTCTTGCTTTAGATGTGGCAATAACCTTTTGATTCCCTCTCCATCATAGATGATACAGAATTCATTCTACGACTGTCCATCGTGAGGACCTTGAGTTCAGTTTAAATCAAAGTAGCAAGTTAAAGGTTTACCCGTTTGATAGAATGTTTGCTTCAAGCATATTGATGTCTTAAGATAATGAAGTATGTGTTTTCTCGGATCTTGACAATGTTGAAAAGGCTCTTCAGTTATTAGATGATTGTCATACTTTCATCTGATGATTCTCCATCTTGAGAAAACATTTCAACTTCAACTGTAGTAGTTCTTCAACATAATTGTTTTCAGGAACAATAACGTAGTTTCTTCTTGTTTTATTTTCAGTTTCAAGATCACATGAGCAAATCAATTTGACTGGTGGCTTCATTAAGTGTCCTGGATTGTGTGTAGTACTCTGTTGTCCAAAAACGATTTGACGATCAATATGATGAGTTGCAGTTGATGGCCGTCTTCGGCATCAGTAGTATTAAGAATAATTCCTTCCTATTATTTTTTATCAACTGCTTTTCTTTTCGGCACTTTGGTTTTCTCTTTACCTTTGAATGGAGTCAGTGAACTCTCATCAGCAGCAAAATCGAAAGCATGATGTAGAGTCATTTGTAGTATTATATTATTCCAGACGATCTCAATTATTGCTCTTTGTCGCAATTTTGAAAATATCTCTATGAATTTTTTAAACTATCCAATATTTTTTAATACTTTCTATGGATTGTGATGATTTAGCAAGGATTATAATTAAATCTTAAAGATTCATTCTGCAGATATTATGAATAACGTTGTTCAAAATGTTTGCTTTTTAGATCTTCTCGATTAACACTAACTCGCATTTAAAAATCGATTTGAGCTGAGTAAAACTGTAATTTCGTGGTTTTGTTCGGTTTAGCCAATCAAAATTGTACAACTTGAATAAGCCAATAGGGAATGGTTTATCTTTAATGATCTCTCTTTTTCGTTTTTTCTCTCTTATTGTTTTAGCTTCGTCGGAAAGCAATTGGCGTCATATGGCCAGCCCAGTAAATTATCACAAAAATTTCTCCAAACAAATCCTCAAACATTTTCTGTCAAATCCCATAGAATGTATCAATGCCATTCAAATCTCCAACAAAAAAGTAGAATCACCATAAAAAGTATAAAAATCCAACAAAGCATCCAATTAAGACAATGTCACACCAGCAAGCTCGTCTTTATTGGAAGTGACAGACAACCCTTTTGTTTCGCTTTAATTGAAAGAAATCACTACAATTACCGGAAATAAATTATATAATTTCCCATTAAAAGGTCAATTCCTTCAGTAAACTCTCCGAATCGGAAGAATGAAAGAGTTCTATTTCGGTAGTTCAGGGGGAAACGATAAATAAATATTTTGTGTGTTTTGTCTTTGAGGTTTATGGAGGAAGTGTGGTCGAAGCGATTCGTCTTCATTGACTGGAGTGGAGGAGGGTTGTTTTAATGAATGGGTTAGAATTGTTCTTCTTGTTTCCGACATATTGTAATACGAGAGTTAAAGTCTTCAGCTCGAGGGTGGAGTAGAAAGAAGAACAAGAATTTAAATTAGAAATTTAATAAACAAATTATTTTTAATTTGTAGCAACAAGCTGGTTTCTTATCCTATATATCTTTTATAATTTATTTCTTGATGAAGATTGACGTAGTTGTCAGGTATTATATTCTTGTGAATTTGTGTTGTAAAAACGAGCTGTTGAGAAGTGTCTGTTTAAGTACGTTACTCTTGAAAACCAAACACCTGGTCCATTACCCTAAAAAGTGTGAAATATTTTCACAACTGTTTCTAGTTTCAAGTACCTTTCACTGAAACGCATCTGCCACTTAAAGAAGTTCCCTCTTTCACCATCGATTATTCTGTTCTGTTAAAAAAACAATACCCTTTTGTGTTGTTAAAAAGAGGCAATAAAAAATTGAAATCCCAGCCCTAACTCAATTACATTTGTATTTTCTAAAGCGTAATTGCTCTAATTTCCCTTAAATGTACACAATTACAGTAAACAATTCCATTTCATTCCATTCAGTCAGCAAGCCAGCCATCCCTTCCTTCAATGCGGAGGATTTTCGACTCCTTGGGAGTTCCATTCCATCCTTACCATATATTTTTCAAAAGAGTATAGAAAACAGTTCCATTTGTGGATGGAAAGAAACGCTAATAACTTCAATTTCATTCGAAATATGGAGTTGGAGGGCGTGATTGGATTGAATAAAAGTAAAATGTTATTCTACAAAGAGAAGGGTTTTTTTTTCCTCTTTTTACAATTTGTAATTTTTTTTTTTCTTTGAAATAGTTTTTTGTTTGATTTTTACACTAGAACTCTCATTTTCAAGACGCTTCTGATTGGTGGAGATTGCTAGCTGATTATTTAGTAAGAAATGGCTCACACACAGAAAAAAATAATTAGTAAAATTTAC
>JXPG01032722.1:0-30599 GCA_001015175.1 Megaselia abdita
TAATATAATATAATATAATATAATAAAATCCACACTTTTTAAATGTGGAATTTTTATTTTGTGGATATAATATTCTTGACTGTAATTTCACATCATTTTTAGCAGAGATGTCAAGCGTCAATGTAGTCGATGTGATTTCAAGTTACTAAGTATTCTCCAATCTTTGTCATCGCTGAGTTTCCTCTAAATATACATCCGTTCTAGTAAAATTCCAACAATTTGTGAAATAAATTTATTATTCTAGAAAAAGAGTAAAAGTAGCAATCAACAAAGTCAGTTCAAACAAAGTAATTTTATTAATCTTAATCCCCTATAAAAAAATATGCGAATTTAATTACAACCAACAACAAACTGTCTTAATGAAGTTTTATGGTTTTTTAATGAACCTAACCAGTAAGATTACTTTCATAGACGATTTCAAGAAATTGTGAGGTCAAGAACTCGCGTTCGATGCACTTGAGCGTTGACAATATTGCTATTATATTGTTTTTTACTTATTTTTATTATTTACATCAAAGAACATTGCCGGATTGCTATTATTTTGAGGCGACGTTGCCGACAAGTGGGCGTTGGCTTCAAAATGTAAGTAAGAGATGGAAGATGTATCTAGGATTGTGTTAGTTTTCTCTTGAACTACTGTGAATGTATGATCATTTGCAATGCATTCGGATTTTCTGATGTATAATAAAACTAATAACCTTGACCGGCAATATTTGTCCGAATTTTGTTGGATTGGAAAATACTTTACACTCAATGAATGTAGACATTTTAAATTTTGAATAACAATTTTTGATTTTTTACACTCAATGAATGTAGACATTTTAAATTTTGAATAACAATTTTTGATTAACTACCACGAAATGTTACATTCCGTAAAATCATTGATCCTTCGATGCACTTGAATGTTGATAATATTGATGAACAATATGATTTACACCAAAGAACATTGCCGACAAATATCTTCTTCTTCAGATTTCAGTAATGGGTAACAAAAGTATTTGGGATTGTGTTAGTTTAGTCGGTATTTTATTTAAATCTTCGGATTTTATCAAAAGTCTTGACTAATTTTCTGATTAACTAATACAAAACTCTACCTTTCTTGAGCGGCTATATTTGTCCGATTTTTTTTTGGATTGGGGAATACTTCAATCTTAATGCTTAGACTTTTTGAACTACCGTAAATGTTTGATCGACAAAGCACTAGATATTAAAATGTTCTGATTAAGTAAAACTAAACCGGCAATGTTTGTTAGAATTTTGTCACCTTGGAAAACCCTCCATTCTTAATGCTTTAGACATTCTGAATTTTCTGAATAACTACCGTAAAGTATTACCAATATAAAAAGTATGACCTAGACACTAAAACTTTTTGATAAACCACCCCAAAACCCAACATTGCCGTTTAGGTAACTTTCACATCAATCAAATTGAAATACAAATTTTGAGGTCAACCTTACACTGTTGCTTCCATTCATGTCTATAAGTTTCCGTGTCAATGTCAATGGCATTCCGTGCCGCCCTATTTTCGCAAAGACTTCCTATATAAATCGTAGTAGACTACGGGAAACTTTTACCTTCAGGACCTTCTCTACTTGTTCTCTATACTTTGAATTGAAAAAAAAGGGTCGTCTTCATCCTTGAGAGAAAGGACGACAACCAACCATGATGACGAAAAAAGGAAAAATGAGGGTAACAGTTACAGAAAATATAAGAAGGAAACATCGGAACGGAGGAAAGTATAAAGGAGAAAAAAAGTATCTACCCTTCCAATTCAATAGACATAGAAAATCCTGTTGGATTTAATGTCGCTTTATGACAATGGAATGGTATAACATAGCATAGCATGGTATGGCATGGCACAGCAGTAGCAGAAGTAGCACAAACACAAACTTTCTTTAGCACTCTTGAAAGCGTAAAGTCATTCCTTTACCATCTTAGCTCTACCATCCATCCGACATCCGAGGCAAGGCATAACCTATCTAGTTAGATAGAAGTACGTGTGTATACTTTTTTGTAGTCAGTTGTCGTATATTTGTCGTCATCGTTAGACAAAGTATCCTTGAGGAGGGAGAGGAATTCACCAAGTAGATCCTTGTACTTGTTGAATTCTCACTTCTTTTCGTTCTCTTATTCAAAGTCAAAAGTAACAGAAGTATAGGCCGGGTTACACAATCATCCCAAAGGGATACGATTTTTTGCATTTCGTTCTTGCTTGTTCTGTCCTTGAGACAACTTTAATACAAAAATAATCATGTGAAGCATAACAGGGAAGGTCAGAGAGTCTTCATAAATCATTTCCTTCTGGTTTACCTTTGAATATTTAATGGGGTGTTAAGATTAGGTGTGAATTGGAAAACTTGTTCTTTTTGGTTTTCTTCCTTTTTTTTTTTTAAAGGATAGGGGTAATGGGACTTTTGAAAGTTGAAGGATTACGTGGTTTTGTGTATAGCTTTATTTCTAGAGAGTTTTGTTGGGTATTATAGATACTTTTTTTTTTAATTTTAGTACTTTTCTAATTTAACGAAAATTGCCGGCTTGAAACTTTGGAAGTTATTTTTGTTTTATTAATTCGGAACGAACACTACAGTTTTTCCCGGTTGTTCACAAATTTCCTTGTTCACAACATTGCCGGCTTGGAACTTTGGAAGTCTAAATATTTTTAGTGATTCAGTACTCATTTTAATAATTACCACAATTGTATGAATTAAGAAACTGACAAAGACCTCAAAACCCAACAACTCTTCCCCCATTGTTCACATATTTGCTTGTTCAAAACATTGCCGGCTTGAAACTTTTGAAGTCTAAATAGTTTTAGTAATTCAGAACGCATTTTAATAATTACCAGCGTCTGAACTAAAACCTGACAAAGAGCTCAAACCCCATCAACCCTTCCCCCATTGTTCACATATTTGCATGTTCACAACATTGCCGGATATGCACTTTAGAAGTCTCACATCCTCTTTCCATATCCTTTCACTTCTCAACACAAAGTAAAAGTAGAGAAAGTGTAATTAATGTGATGTTTCCGTTTTATGTCCTTGAGACAAAACTTTAACCCATAACAATGATACGAAACAATTCAAACAGAAAAGAGTAGAAAGAGAAGCCAGACCAGAACAAAAGCATATGTATAGATGAGATGTTCTTTTTTCATGTTGAGTTTTTCCGGGAGTCATTTCATTTTTTCCACTTCATTGCATTGCTTTTGTTAACAAAGAGGACTCCTCGTTGTTTCAATCACGCAACAGGTATCAAAGCGTATATGTCCGACCAAATAAAAAAAACGAAATTTTATCTGTGTTTTTTGTATTGCTGTTGCTGATGATGATGGTGATGCTGTTGCCACCCTCCTCCCTATATGAGAGAGTGACATGCATCCGCACATGCAGTCTGGCATAGATTTATCGATGAGGAGAGGATTATTTGTTTTCGTCTTTTTTTTTTGCCATTATTCCATTTGGCAAATGATGTTGGTAATGGAGAACTGTATAGAGAGATTTTTTCGTGATGCATGCTGTGCTAGGGGTTGAGGGAATCGGTGTTTGTGGGTAACGAAAAATTCTGTTATAATAGTTGTACTTGTTCCCATTGTTGGATGGCAATGAAACGAAATGGAATAAAAGCTATGAAAATGATGATTTTTTTTTACCGATGTATCTGAATTCCTCTACCAGTGAGAGTATATGACCAGACCAGACCACAACCTTATATTGAAATCGAAAATTATTTGTAACATTGACCTAGTTCACTCATATAGTTTTGCACTTTCGGTTTTACCATATCCATTTTGGGTTGGTTTGGGTTGTTAAGGTATAACGAACTTTTTGTTGGTAGACATAGGATAGGGATTATATTTCAGAGCATCTTATGGTACTTCTTATCCTTTCTTGTTGTCTGTTGAAGGTTGAACAAATTTAAGTTTTTGTTTGATTTTAAGGGTTTACATTTTTTTTTGGTTTTTTGTTTGAAATATTTTGTTTAATTTTTTGTTTATAATATATGAAAGATTTCATCAGAAATTTAAAGGTGTTTATTTTGTGATACTTTGATAAACTGAAACAAGAACTATATATTTCTTAGCCCATCCATAATGATTGTATTCATAATCATGAACTTGTAAAACAGTTATTTTTATTCTAACCAATGAAAATTAGCGAGATTATTTGAAGCCAATATGAAAGAAGAAGTTTAAATTGCAAAAGATTTTAAACTGTCATTAAAAAGTGTAAGAAAGATGTGCTTTCGATTATATTTATGGATATTCTGTGTATGTTATGGATGCTGTGTCCATGACTTATAATCACAATATATATATTTGATTATAATATCCATAATTTTGAATACGACCACAGATAAGTGTTTATTAATGGGAATACATATTGCAGTTATACTGATATCATTAACCTACAAACATAAACTTTAAGATCTGAGTCTATAAGATGATATCACATATTCATATATATGCCTTGATATAGGTGTACATCTATAATATTCTGTAGTTGTTAATGTAGTTGGTTGATGTAGGTGCTAGCACTCTACCACTCTCGCCTTCCACTCTGACGATTCTGATTTCGATCCTCAGTGCACACGTCACTATTTTTCGTAAGATATTTTCTTTCTTGTGACTCGGATATCTAATACACTAAATAGCATCATAATACATCTTATCACTGACTATATTCATAGGAAGATGGAAAACTAACAACACTGATATATAAGAGCAGCTGGAAGAAAACATTCCTTAATATCTCTGCTATACCTTTGGTTCGTTATGAGATTTATTTTTTTTTATATTCTGTATTTCAGACTGTAAAGGCTAAGGGTTAATAACTATAATAAGCAGCAGAGTATTTTGCTATAGTTATGTATTCATATTTATAGGAGTCTCTTGACTAATTTTCTAGCTCATACAGACCTCTCTCTTTATATTTACAATTAATATTATTTTTACAATTAACATGAATGTTCTAGTATAAATAGTTGAACAAGTTCATATAATGGAATACTACAATTAAAGTTGCTTATGGGAAGCAATCAATAATAAGTGATGCTCATATTATTTGGATGCTCTATATCAATGGCGATATCTACAAATATGGCTTTTAGATTATAATTATAATACAATATGGATTATTATATTTCATATAGTAACACAGCTTACACTTTCCTTATTGAATAATTGTCCAAAATATAAAGCCTATTCAAAATAGGAAACTTTTATGAAGTTTAAACCGTCAGCCGACTAGTTTGAGGTTTTCATGATAATTTAACCCATCAGCTGACCGAGATCTATAAGATGTCTACTTTAGTACTTTTTATTAATGCTGCGAACCACCAATGTTATAATTGTAACAGTTTTTGTCCTCACTTGATCCCCACATCATCGTGATGACATCTCCCTGATATCCCAACGTCTACTGATGATTTTTTTGGTCTCTAGAAAGTATCAGTTGACTTTAATCATTGTCTAGTGCGAATCATGTCATAGTGATGCCGTCTTTATATTGTGGGGACCAACTGATGACAAAAACTGCTACAATGACTCATAAATCTTTGCATTGATAGGATTAAGAGCGAATTATTCTTATGTCAAAGTCACTAAATACAGACAACCAATAAACTAATAAGTACAAAGCTAACCATCACATTATGTAGTCATATGTCTTTGTATAACAGTTTTTGTTCTCACTTGATCCCTACATCATCGTGCTGACATCTCCCTGATATTATTTGCATATCACCCAACGACTATTGATGATTTTTTGTTCCATAGAAAGTATCGGTTGACTTCTACCATTATCTATTGTTGTGTGAAACGCAAATGATATTATGGTGATGTCTTCACTATATCGTATGGATCAATTGAAGACTAAAACTGAGACAATGACTCATAATTCTTGGTATTGACAGGATTAAGAGCGAATTATTCTTATATGTCAATGTCACTAAATACAGACAACAACTAAACTATTAAGTGCAAAGCTAACCATCACATTATGTAATCATATATCAAACCACAATAACCTGTGGCGATTCTTTAATGTAAAATCAATAAGAAACAATCAAATCACTTGTCAAAACGTCAGAATCCCTTGCTGTTAAGAAAAAACAGTAGACCGCAATTACTCTCAATTCACCAGCAAACCACTTAATGTGACCGCAAACAACACTTGAAAGATACCCTTTTCATAATGAGGCAATTATCCTTATATTTGTCATCCTTTCTGTCATCTACCCTGTCTTGTTCTCATAGCAAATCGAGCAGATAAACAGTTGAAGAAACTTCCATCCATTCAATCCATCCAACCGGATGTTGAACGAAACAGGACCCAAATTATAGAATTAGTTTGAATAAAAAGGGAAAAACACCATAAAAAGAACAGCAATAAAAAACCAACAACCAACCCCGTTTGAAATAAAGTCAGTAGCAGAATGGGAATTCCCTCAGCACGTGGGTTACTTTATTAAACGCACGTCGGTCGTAGTCAACATTACGTACTGGTATAGGCTTATTTTATTCGACTTGTAGTCTTTCCATCATCTATACCAGTAACACAGCATTTCATCTCATTTTCATTCATTTAAATCCCATTCAAAGCATTCATTCATCCATTATTGTTTATGCCTGTCTGACTGTTGTTTTGTACCACACCGTAGCGTCGTCGTCACCATTGCACATAAAGAACCAAAGGAATGAGGTAGCGCCATGCCATCCATCCATACCTTTAGGATGATGCCAATATAACGATTTTCTGGGTGAAATGAAAATTCTCTTGTACAACTGACTGCTTGTTTGCTGCTTAGTGCTTACCAACTGTTAAATCGCCATTCGATGCCATCCATATACCTTAACGTTGTCTGGCTTGGCTTGTCTTGTCGTGTTTTGTCCAGCAGCAGCAGAGGAAAAAAAAAGCAACAAGGTATATAGAGATGGTGATGACGACGACGTCGTCGTCGACGACTTTGTGCGATGATAATCAATGCAAGGAAGACCAGACAAGAAGGAAGGTCTTTCTTATCTTCTCTTTTTAAAGTTAAAGTTATGTTATGGGCCTTGTTATTTCGTGTTGGCATTTCAGTTCAGTTCGTTTGATTTCATTACATGGAAGAGATGAGACGAGAAAGTGTGGCGATTTCCTTTCATATTTATTTTACGATCTGAGAAGACTTGTGGAAGACTTCTAATATAGCTAATGTCTATGTGCTACTGATTGGTGTTCGATTACAAATTATGCAATTGATAGCTAAGCGATGTCATTTACTGGTTAATGGTGTGCAAATGGATGGATTGATGCTCGTTGGGGGTAATAGTTGATGGCATCATTTCGGTTTGTGTTATGGGGAATATTTATTGAAGAATTAATGTGAGGTTTTGATGGTGTACTCGCTCGGAAGTTGTTGAGTTTGATCGTTAGGTTAAGAGTTGGAGGTACTGAACGACGATACATATATATACAATACAATACATGCTATGCTAGATGAATGGAGTCTCAGTATCTATCTACAAGAAAGGAGACAAAAGAAAGTGCAGAAACTATTGTGGAATCATCGTTAGGTATCGTTTATTCTACGTAAGGGCCTAAAGCCTTTCCTAGACGATATCATTGGAGACTATCAATGTGGCTTCTGACCCGGTAAATCCGCGATAGACCAGATTTCCGTACTATGATCGAGAATCCCTAAAAGTTTTGCCAATTTCAGAAAGAGAAAGACTACCTGTAAGAAGCCTACGACTGCATCATAAGAGTTGCTCTCAGGCTGAACAGGATATCGTTACTTCGATCTTGATATTAATACATCTAATACATGCTATGCTAGATGAATGGAGTCTCAGTATGATAATACCTATCTACAAGAAAGGAAACAAAAGAGAGTGCAGAAACTATTGCGGAATCATCGTTAGGTATGGTTCAAGGGCCTAAAGCCTTTCCTAGACGATATCATTGGAGACTATCAATGTGGCTTCTGACCCGGTAAATCCGCGATAGACCAGATTTCCGTACTATGATCGAGAATCCCTAAAAGTTTTGCCAATTTCAGAAAGAGAAAGACTACCTGTAAGAAGCCTACGNGTTTATTCTACGTAAGGGCCTAAAGCCTTTCCTAGACGATATCATTGGAGACTATCAATGTGGCTTCTGACCCGGTAAATCCGCGATAGAACAGATTTTCGTACTATGATCGAGAATCTCTAAAAGTTTTGCGAATTATAGAAAGAGGAAGACTACCTGTAAGAAGCCTACGACTGCATCATAAGAGTTGATCAGCAAAACATTCATGATACAAGTTCTTATAAGTTATGGATGTATAAGCAAGAGCTTTGCATTGCCAACTGAACAACGATAGCACTATTGTCTAGGGAGTTCAGTAGCCAAGTGAATAAGACCCCAATCTTCTACGCTTGACTATACTAAGGATCGACTCCTACCGGTGTAGCATAAATCACTTCAGAGGGCTGTTTTGATCAGAAGTATAAGAACAGTTTCAACTGTTGGCTCCCTATACAAAGGTTGGATCGCAGAACCTTCATAATTATGGACTTCTAACATTCTCGTTAAAATATAGCAGACAGCCCATCACTGACTCTATTTCAAGGAAGAGAGAAAACTAAAGCATTGATAAACACATAGGTAAATCATTGTTGCACCTTGAGATACCATTTGTTTGATTTAGTAGTTGATGAAGTTGCTTTCATGTATTCTGAGTTGCACTTTTGAGATATTAGGCCTCCCTCAAAAGTCCTCCCAAGTCTAATTTGTTAGATTCAATTTATGCTATTTTTACAGTTATATTTTGACTAAAACGTTGTTTGTTGGCATTTCACGTGATTTAGATGTGAATTCCTACATGTGAATATTAGTATTTCTTTATGGTTATTGACATACATAGTATATTACGCTAAATATATTAACATCGACCATATATCTCTGGGTCTAGCTGTTCTTCTCCATCTGGGTATGCGTAGTTGTTCTGCGTCTCGTTGGACCAGGTCTATCCATCTTCTTCTTTGTCCGCCTCTTCTTCCTTCTCCGGGCTTCTTCTTGAATACTTGCTTAGCTAGACCACAAGACCTGCCCATCTGAGACGTTTTGTTCGGATATTTTTAACAACGTTTGCATGTTGGTATATTTGGTAAAGTTCTTGTTAATACCGTATTTGTCCCTCTGCGTTTTCTTTTATGGGTACGAAGATCATATGAAGTATCTTCCTCTGAAAACTGACAAAAACTGCTGGTCGGATAATGCTAAATTCTAGCTTCCCGTAGAGAAGGACTGGTAGAATGAGCTCGTGTTAAGTTTTATTTTCGATCTTCGGGAAATATATTTGGATCTCTTCTTCATTGTATTCGTATAAGCTAAGAGTTAAAATATGCTACTCCATATAATATGTGTTGGTATTCGAAATTATTGTTGCGGAAAAGAGCCATCACCATATAATATGACCATCACTTCTTTTCTGTCGTCTACGTCAAAGAATGAGAGAAGCATTTAAAGTTAGAAGAAGTATCTACAATATTATGTCCTACATTTAGGCTTGCCCTTCTTATGAAAAGAGATATATAACGTTCAATGATTTATGAAACCGATTCATCAATATTGAAGACATTTAAGGCTTAGCACTCTATACTCTGACGATTCCAAGTTCGATCCTCTGAGTACAAGTCAGCATTTTTCGTAAGACATTTTCTTTCTTGTGAGTATAAGATATACTACTGGCGATCCTGCCCGTAGCCACAAGTCAAATATACTATCTCATTTACGATACCGAGAGCTTATAAAACGCACCTACTACTGAATTGCTAGTATCGATTACTGGTCCAGCATTGAATTCTCATCTTGAAGACATTTAAAAAAGCATAAGACTTAAGAGTCTTTAATAATATTATATAATAAATAACATTGCAAAGGTAGTTGGTTGGTGTAGACCTAGAACACTCGCCATCAACTCTGACGATTCTGAGTTCGATCCTCTTAGCTCAACTGGCGATCCTGCCAGTAGCTAGTTTGTTATTCTCAAACAAACAACCAAACCAAACAACACCAAAAACCTGCCAACATTGCCGACGAAAACTTTAGGAGCCACAATCAAACTCTTTAAATCACGAATCCAATTAAATATACTATATCAATTACGATACCGAGAGCTTATAAAGCGCACATACTACTGAATTGCTAGTATCGATTACTGGTCCAGCATTGAATTCTCATCTTGAAGACATTTAAAAAAGCATAAGACTTAAGAGTCTTTAATAATATTATATAATAAATAACATTGCAAAGGTAGTTGGTTGGTGTAGACCTAGAACACTCGCCATCAACTCTGACGATTCTGAGTTCGATCCTCTTAGCTCAACTGGCGATCCTGCCAGTAGCTAGTTTGTTATTCTCAAACAAACAACCAAACCAAACAACACCAAAAACCTGCCAACATTGCCGACGAAAACTTTAGGAGCCACAATCAAACTCTTTAAATCACGAATCCAATTAAATATACTATATCAATTACGATACCGAGAGCTTATAAAGCGCACATACTACTGAATTGCTAGTATCGATTACTGGTCCAGCATTGAATTCTCATCTTGAAGACATTTAAAAAAGACTTAAGAGTCTTACTATTATATAATAAATGACATTGCATAGGTATTTGATTGGTATAGGGCCTAGAACTCTCAACATTAATTCTGTTCTGAGTTCGATCCTCTTAGCACAACTGGCAATCCTGCCAGTAGACACAACATATTATTCTCACACAACCAAACCAAACAACACCAAAAACCTGCCAACATTGCCGACGAAAACTTTAGTAGCCACAATCAAACTCTTTAAATCACGAATCAAATCAAATACCGTTTAATACTACCCCCGTATGAAATGAAACAAGTAATCTGTCTGGAAAGTCAGCGACAAAGAGAAGGAAAACTGAAATCCATTATAGTCGTTCCATTCCGTCTACCTAGTCTATGAAATTCCCCTGTGTTGTAAACTTTCTAAAAGAGGAAGTCCATTAGTGCAAACTTATATCCCATAGGCACTGGTATAGTATAGCAACACCATCAAACCACCATTAGGATATTTCTTTCTTTCCGCACATAATATTTCATTTGAAAAAAAGTCGGTCGGACAATATAACAACGGTAGGATGTTGGCTGATGATGGTGTATTGTACAGAACTGCATCATCCATTGGATTGCTTTCGCTTTTCGGCTTCGGTGGTATGGTAGGTAATAAGACGATAATATCTTCTTTACGTTGTCTCATCTCATCGGACAGACGGACAAACCAAGACGGCAAGACCAAGCTGAGAGAATCCATTGCCATCGCCATAGCCATCACCATCGCCATTCACCATCACCATTCAATTCCACATTACCACATAATATAACGACGATACTACAAAACGCGTTGAATAGTATGTGGTTGTTGGTTCTTTCTTCTTGATTCGGTTGTTGGTAGGATGGATGTGGATGAGAATGAGGATGATGCTGATGATGATACTGATGCCATGCCGGCCGCCGTTGTGCTGCTGCTGATGACGACAACAACGATGTTCATGATTATTATGATGATGATGCGATGGTCTGCATTGCTCTTTTGTTTGGTATAGTTTTTCTGGGTTTTTATTACACATCATACAGTCAACTAATAGTAAGTATGAGCTAAACAGCCAAGAGCCACTGCATGGATGATGCGATGCGATGGTGGAAAAAAAACCAGCATACAAGAGAAGAATGGGTAATCCCTTTGGTTTCATTTCATTCGACGAATGGTTTGTAGTATTTTTTTTCTCCTCATATATATTTTTGTGGTGTTGCTTGGATGACTGGCTGCTTGACTGTTGGCTGCTGCTGTGTAGTCTTCTGGTATATAGTCTTCTGGTGTATAGTCTTCTGTTGCTGTTGTATAGTCTTCTGCCGTTGTGTAGTCTTCTGTGCTCGGTACTGTTTGCCGTATGTGAGAAGATATGATGACATGCTAACATGTGCGAGTCAACACGAAAGCGAAATAAATATGCGGTCTAGGTCAAGGTAATGTCTGCCTTACTGTCTACTGTAAGTGGATTCCTTCCTTTTCACAATCTCTCTCCTCGCTACTTTTTTCTGTAGTTGTTGTTGTTGCTGCTTATTGTTTCCCCGAAAGGGAAGGAAAAGTGACGTAAACTGTTGTACAATAAACTTAGTCTTGACCTTTTTTTGTTTCTTCCATTCATTCAGCTGGTTATTATACCTTTTCCATCGTTTTAGTTAGTTGTCTACGAAATTGTTTTTCATCGTTCTCATTCCGTGTCCATGTCCATCTGAGGAGTCAGTTATAAAGGGAAATTAATGGTTGAAATATTTCCGCATGTCTGAAAAATGTCTGGCTTGATTGAGTTGGTGGAAGTAAGGCGAAATTACTACGAAAAAGGTCCAATGGTTTGCTGCTGCTGCTGCTACTGCTTCTGTTATTTTATGTTTTATTCTGGGAAATGGGGAGTTCAAACTTAATTGACTGTAAGGAAAATATTATTCGGAGTGAATGTCTGTGGTTTTTTGGATTAAGGGGTTTAATGGTCTCTCTCTTTTGGTATTTAGAATGTGAACAACTGTCTACATGTGCATAGCCGTTGGCGGTTTTAGGGAGTAATTGAAGTTATATTATTGGTTTATGGTTTTTATGGTGGAATGTGTCTAGCTCTTAATATGACGGAGATGACGAAGGAATTTTTGTTTGGTTTTGTTGCTCTTAATTGCTTATGAATATTTTGCTGCAAAGGAATGACCTTGCTTATTCAAGTGTTAATATTTGTTTAGAATTTATCGAAGCTATTTAACATATGTTGAAGGTGAACTTTGAACTAATATGTTTTTTATCTTACTATAGCCAGCGTTTAAAAAGCTAATAAGATATTCGAAATATCTCAAGTGGAAAGCAACATTTTTTTTCATCATCCAGAGAAGTCTTTCTTAGTCTACTTTTGACAAAGTAGGGACGTTATTCTTAAGGTTTCCCCTCATCTTTAAACAAAATTTTGTATATCTTTAAGACTTAAGAATGATGTCGTCTGGACTTTCTGCAATTAAAAATGGTGATTGTCTTGTCATAGAATTCGGTCATCGTTTAGTCCCACGATTGTCCTGAAACCACACATTGTTTTCTGAGTGGTTTAGTGAAGATATTGGCAGTGCAAGGGTTCGAATCCCATCGGCATTGAGGCACAGTTTAGATAGCCTTCCCTGAATCAAAGCAACCAACCCAGTGAATCAAGACACCCTCTAGCGGATTATTATCAAAATAATTAATCAGACTAATTAATTAATAATTAATACCTAAGTAGAACCAAAGGCTCTTGTCTGCATTTAATGAGCATTTACTAAAATAGTTAGAATTTCAAATACGATGTATAGAAAATATTTCAAAGAGCTTTTCTAATTTTTTCGTAATGTTATGTTTAAGTAATATTTAGATGATGTTTAGTAGTAAAGGCAGATTCAGAGTACCAACATAAATTTTTTTTTTTTTTTTTAATTATGGACTTACTAAAATATTGTGTCTCCATTTACCAAAATAGTTGAAATTTCAAGTATCTGCATAAAATTATAGATATAAAAACTTTCAAAGAGCTCTTCTACACATAATGTGGCTAAATAAATTATTGTTTAATTTTTTGGCTTGAAGAATTAAAAGCCATTTACTATGTGGTTTGTTTAAATTTTGCTCGCTTTTGATAAAATTAGTAAATGTTCTGATAAGATTTCTGCTTGGGCATTTCCTTTCCCGGCATTTCCTTTCCCGGTATTCTCTTGCTATATCTATATTGCTATATTCACTATATCATACAAAAAGAAATGAATTGTCATTCTTCAACAATCTTCACAAAAGAAAAAAGTCAGGCGAAATCTTTCAAATAACCAACATTGCCGTCCACGAACTTTCGCTTCTTCACTGTTCTTTTCTGGGGAAATCAAGAATAGTGAAATATCATCCGCATATCCCAGCAATCGAATCTCGGCTCTTCGTACTATGACTTCCAGACAGATGTTAAGCAAGTCGCAATCTAAGGCATCCCCTTTCATGCCTTTTTGGCATTTATGACATGGAAAAGCTGATGCAGGTATTCCACACTTTTTATGCGCTCAGCTGGGATTCCATCGGTCCCGCGGTAAATCGTGTTCTTCACCTGATTGCTTTTTTACTAGGTGTATCATGGTTATCGTTCAAGAAGTTCCGAAAAATATTTCCTCTGTCTAGCGAGAATATCATTATTACAATTTACCAAGAGATTTCCAGATGGTATGTAACCTTTACTTCCCTTTTCATTTCAGCCTGGTCTGGCTGTCCTCGACCTTCCTAATAGCCTTTCTCATATGAAACCAATAAAAATCAGTCACCCAAATATGGCCGTTGATCCTCGACGGTTTCCAAATTGTTTTCTTTCAACCAACTTTGCCGTCCTAATAGCTTTCTTAATCTAGTCCCCCAAACGTAGCCGTTGAATTTTATTTCTTAAACCTTACAAAAAAAAGAAGAAAACAATAAAAACATTGCCGTCCACAAACTTTCACTTCTTAACTGCTCTTTTCAGGGGAAATCAAGAAATAAACTATTAAATTATTCAGATAATTTTCTGTTCATTAGTCACCTGTTAATTAAATTATTTTCCTTCAACCAACATTGCCGCCTAAAAACCTTTCACATCTTCTTTCACCCAAATATAGCCGTTGACACTCAGAAATAATTAAACCATACAAAAAAAAAGAGAGAAGACAATCAAAATCAGTCAACCAACGAACATTGCCGTTCATGACCTTTCGATGTGAACTGTCTATATAGAATATCAAAGAACTATATTGGTGGTAGACGGACTTCAGCTATCGTCTAAGCCGGCTTATTTTAGCCCAAAGTTGACATGTTTGTTGTTCTCCTTCAACCATCATTTCAGTATAAAAACCTTTCACATCCTTATAGCCTTTTTCATCTTCCAGTCACCCAAAACCGTTAATAATTAAACAATTCAAAAAAAAAGAGAGAAGAAAAAATCAGTCAACCAACGAACATTGCCGTTCATGACATTTCGATGTGAACTGTCTATATAGAATATCATCAAAGAACAATACCTGAACTAAATAAATTGTGTGCAACAATGCAATGTAAAAACCAAAAATAAGTTCAGTTTCTCTTTGTTTTCATCAAGAATGTAACTAGTTGTTGTTTTTAGTTTAATCTTGATAGGTTTTTAAGAAAATATAATAAAAATAATAAAAAAGTCGACGAAGCGACGGTAAAGACAAGAGGAAAAAACAAGTTTTATATTTTTGCAATTTAATAAGTACAACATGTTGCAGAGATCGAGGCAAGCAAAAATCAACGTAGTATATAGGAGGAAAAAGATAAAAATAAATATCCCTATGAAATTCTTGTTTGGTTTGAGGAGAATGTGAGTGAGCTGGGCTGAGCAGAGTGAGACAGCAAAAAGCCAACAGCAGCAGCAAAAGCAACAAAAATGTGGAAACAAGAAGAAGAAGAAGTAGAAATCCAAATGAATTTGGGATGTTCGTTCGTACATTTCGTTTCTTCCTCCGATGCGATGAGAATGATGTGAAGAGTTTTTTGGGTTTAGAATAATAGAATATACGTACAACAACTTTGAGTTTCTGCAGAGTAATTGAATTAAAAACTTTTCTAATTTCTCGCAATTCCCCCATCTCAGTCGGTTGGTCTTAATTTGCATTTGGGGACACTCTTTTCAATTTCAATAATTATGTGCTTCACAGAAGTTGAAATTTATTTTAAGAATTATTCAGTTTGGTATACTTAGTATTAAGGATATTATTAACAGGGTTGTAATGACGTCATTTGCCCGTAGGAATTATTCATAAAATTTCACTACATGCAAAAGCTTCATCAGAGTTTGGCTTGCAAATGACGTAGAAGTTATGTAACAGAATCTAGCAGCAATTGGAATACCATTCCTTCTTGAATACCATTAGAATCTATACCTCTAAAATACTACTTGTAGCCCTCTAAAGAAGATTTTTCGGATTTAAATACTTCTTTAAAGCCTATTGAATCATTCTTCATATGTTCTTGTAGAAGTTAAATTTAAGTGGCAAATCACGTAACAAGATCCGAAGCAGCATTTGGAATTCCATTATTTCTAGAATACCGTTTCTAGAATAATATTAGAATCTATACCTCTGCAATACTACTTGTAGCCAAAATGTTCTTGTAGACGTTAAATTTAAATGGCAAATCACGTAACAAGATCCGAAGCAGCATTTGGAATACCATTCCTTCTAGAATACCATTAAAATCTATACCTCTACAATACTACTTGTAGCCTACTAAAAGAAGGTAGGATTTTTCGGAATTAAATATTTCTTAAAAATCTATTGAATAATTCTTAATATGTTCTTGAAGAAATTAAACTTGAGTAAGATTTCTTAAAATCTTCTTGTAGAAGTTAAAGATAAACTCAAACGGTATTTTAAACTTTTTGAAATCCTCTTGAAACGCTGTTTAAAACCTGCTTTTAATGTACTAGAACACGAAGGTGAACTAGAAGGTGACTCGTTAACGTCAATAAATAGGAAACTATCAATTTTGGAAAACTACCTAGACCAGGAGGGAAAGTGGTCAATGAGGCACTTTTCGAAATTTTAAACGTCTCATTTTAAAAAGCAGATAGTTAAAATTATTTTAATTAGAGCTATACTGAAAAAGTGTTGAAATGAACTGAAGTAGGACATATTTTAATTGCAAAATTCATTCACCTATTTCATGATTCAATGGTCGGGAAAATACATATTATGTTGTGTGTGTCAGATATTTTATTTGTGCATTACGTATTCTGCACTTATTTTATTGATAACATTTTGATATTTGAATTGCCGTCACAATTCCGCATATTTCAATGAGCCATTTACACAATCAAATACGTAGTACACATTTATAATATATTACATTTCTACATATTTACATACATTTTACATATTCCTTGTAGGTTCTTGGTTCGTGGCTTAAATTTCCAAACAAATTGTTATTTTAGCCCACCGCTGACAAGTCTTTTTTTTTACCCGAAAGAAAATTAGTCAACCAAACATAGTCCTGATCCTCGAAGGTAACATTGTCACTACTTGGGTGACCATCTCTTTTTCACTGAAGATTAAAAGGGAAAACTATATCAAACAATATCGTTAGTGTTAACTTTAATGATTATATTCGAAAGTCACCATTGAAGTTATCACTACCATTACTGACCATCTCTAAAATATGAGACAGAGAACTATTTTCTCACTAAAGATTAAAAGGGAAAACTATATAAAACAATATCGTTAGTGTTAACTTTAATGATTATATTCGAAAGTCACCATTGAAGCAATCTCTAAAATGTGAAACAGCGAATTATTCTTACGAGGGAAAACTATATAAAACAATATCCTTAGTGCTAACTTTAATAATTTCTTGAATTGAGTTCACAAAAATGCCGTTGGTGGAGAATTTTAGTGGTTAATTAATTCCGATATGCGGTCATATTTTTCCATGAAACCTATAAAAATTGTAATTAAAATATTATCTGTGTTCGCAGCATGACTTCTCTGCTCATAAAAGTTCAACATCGGCAAAATAAAGTAAATTACGTAAATGTCTCGTAAAAGATAATTATGGGTATTGTATGCTTTTTTGGATGTCATTTGCTTATTAATGGAATTTTTCGGGGATGGTCGGTAGGGTTGGTAATTGGACTGGGTGGACCGGACGTACAACCAGAGCATTTACTTGGGCGTTGGTTACTCTGCTTTACTCTGCTCTGTATTGTGATTTAATTACGTCTATTGAGGTTGATCAGGGCTATTGTGTTTGTGTTGCCTTGCAATTTTTGCGACAACGTTTCCATTTTATTTCATTATGTATATCTTTTTTATAATTTGGGTTCGGTATCATCGGTTGGGGGTAATTGTTGGGATATCGTGGGGGTTTAATTGTTTGTTGGATTATTTGAGATGAATATTTGCATACCCATTGGTGTTTGTTAGGTTTTATCCAATACAAGAACTCTTTAGATATTGCATATTCTTTGGTGTTTCGAAAATATTATTCAATGCAAGAACCAGATTAGTTTCTTTACTGAGAATATTCATCATTGCGCAAAAATTGCAATATGTGTTACGTAAATACAAAATCCATTAGTCCATATGTCACTTTAAAATGAGTCCCAATTTGGTAAGAAAACAAAGCAGAAATACCAATATTTTCTATCAATCTAAAAATCCAAGGTTCTTCGACAGCAAAGTACATAGCCCTTATGTATAATGCAAAATGCACAAAAAGATATTCAACAAGAAAATGCACTAAGAGTGATGTGAAAAACGGATATAATCAAACAACAAAAGAGAATTGAATAATGGAAAAAATTACTATAGAGAGGCAAAGTTATTACAATTTTTTTTAAATTAATGGTCTCTTCGAGAGATAAAAATAATAACTTTAAACAAAATATACAACAACGACACAGAAAAAACTCAGAGAAATAAATAACTCAAATATTTTTTATAGCATTTTTTTACTTCTTCGTCGTTCCATGGACTGGAGTTTTTATGCAGGTGGATTTTTTTGATTATATTTCGGTATTTATTAGTTTCCATGGCGAAATATTTTCACATTTTTGATTCTTAGTAGAACATTTTTCTTTTAACTGAACTGATCATTATGTTTTATTTTGTTATTAAATATTTAAATAAGGCGGTTTTTCTTCTTTTTTTTAATGAGGAATTTGATTAGTTTTTTGTTTGATATTGTTATAACGGATATTTTATTTAAAATTTCCGTTACTAAAATTGAAATTTTAGAGGAACATTGCCGTTTAGGTTATTTTTGGTTGATGATTTTGGTTAATGATTAACAAAGATAATGTAATTACTGATGTTAAGTTCCTTTTGAAACATAGAAAGGCTTTTATAGGACACGTATAAAAAAAAGGCCTTCACAAGGTTAGCTTTGAATTCTTATTTTTAGTTAGGTCCTTCAATCTTAGTTTTATTCTTATTTTATTGATGTACGTTTTATACTTCTTCGATTTTGTTAAAACGGATATTTGATTTAAAATTGCTAATGATTAAAAACAGATAATGTAATTTAAGTAAAGTTGACATTATTTATGCTAAATTCCTGTCAAAACTAGGAAAGATTAAGGCTTTAATGGTACACTTTTAAAAATATGCCCTTCAAAACATTGCCGGAAAGGTTATTTTTGCCTTCTTATTGCTTTTTTCGATTTTTTCGTCTTTGTATAAATCCTTTGTATAATTTTTTTTTCTAAGATAACCCATCAGTTAAACTAGTGTTTTAGCTAAAATATAAACCGTTCAATCGCCAGAGGGAAACGAGTCATCAGCTGACCAAGAATATTTGCTCAAAGATCGTTAAGATTGACGAAGAGATTGAAAGACTGATGGAGTTACTGAAAGACTACATAAAGACTGAAATTCTGAGATATAGACTGACATTTTGTACTGACTGGGACTGACTAATAGTGCCTTTCTCATTCTGTCATATAAAATTGCCGAACAGGTTTATTTTACATTCATTCATAAGTTTTTCGGTTGTTGAGTTTTTGAATATATATTTAAGTATTTGTTTGTTTCCATGACGCAAAACATTCAATTATTAGTAAATCATTTTTATTTCAAGTGAACAAATACTTTAGATTGCTCAAAGTCCATTGCCGACTACAGTGGTTCTTCTTGGTCTTGATCTTAATTCCAAAAGCTGTTAATTTGGATTTTGTTTTAATGATATACTTAAAATAATTGTTAGTTTTTCTTATGAAAGGCAATTGTTTCGAATTTCAATACAATTAGACAGATCTAAAAATCGTCTTTTATTCCCAACATTGCCGGAACCCCAAAAACATTTTCTAGTAAATGTTGCGTTCTTTAGTTTCACAAGTATTGTTTTCTATTATTCTATCCATTCCATTCGGTTTCTCTGTTGTACAGTATGAGAGGTTTAGTATCCAAAATAGTCTTTATACTTCAAAATTTATACGGTTTCTTCTTAAATCCAGCCTAAAACAGTTCATAAAATTAGACATTTACTAAGATTGCCTTTTCAATTTTCAATGATTTACCAACATTGCCGGCTGTGCTCATTTTTTATTCAGCTTTTCTGTCGTTCTGGAGAAGTCTTTAAATACAAAGTACTTTTTATACTTCAACCTTTCATTTTAAATCCTGCCTAAAACCTACACAAAATGAGATGGTTCTAAAATTGCCTTTTTTAAATATTCAATGAATTACCAACATTGCCTTCTAAGTTAATTTTTCATTCAGTTTTTCTGTGGTTCATTAAGAGTCTTAATATAAAAAATATGTTTATACTTCAACCAATATTCAGCTTCTTTTTGAATCCTTTCTAACACCGTTCATAGAATTAGACATTCCTAAAATTGCCTTTTAAATATTCAATGATTTCCCAACATTGCCGACTAAGTTCATTTTTCATTCAGTTTTTCTGTTGTTCATTAAGAGTTTTAATATCCAAAATACTTTTTATATTTCAAATTTTTATTTTAAATCCTGCCAAAAATCAGACAAAAAATTAGACAGTTTTTCATTCAGTTTTTCTGTTGTTTATTAAGAGTTTTAATATCCAAAATACTTTTTATATTTCAAATTTTTATTTTAAATTCTGCCAAAAATCAGACAGTTTTTCATTCAGTTTTTCTGTTGTTCATTAACAGTTTAAATATCCAAAATACTTTTTATATTTTACATTTTTATTTTAAATCCTGCCAAAAATCAGACAAAAATTAAGACAATTCCTAAAATTGTATTTTAAATTTTGAATGACTTACCAACATTGCCGACTAAGTTCATTTTCCAATCATTCCTTAAGTTTTTCAATTTAAATACCCAAAATGATTTATATCCTTCAATTATTAATTTGATGATTATTAAAAAACAAAATTGTAAATTTCCATGGCGAAAAGTAAAGTAAAATAAAATTATTAAAAATCTCTTGATGTATCTGAGCACTCGACAAATTTAATTAATATTTGTTTGAAGTTCCGAAATATTTGAGATAATTACAGTTGATGGAAAACGAAAGGTTGAAAGGAAAAAGTTTCATCCCTCGAAGGCAGGGAAAATTTACATAAGAAAATCAATAACATAAAATTAAGCAAAATAAAATATAGTATAAAAAATATTATAAAATAAAATTTGATTTCTGTTTTCTCCACCTCGTTCGTCGGTTCATTGCTTCATTTATTCCGTTCGAAACAGCCATTCCATACTATACTATGGCAAAGCATACCATACCACACCACCACAACCCTCGAACAACCCATATAAAAAATAATAATAAATTCACATTTATTTTCATTTCTAATTTATTTTACCTCCAGAGTTTGTAGTTTCCTTTTTCCTGTGTTGGAAACAGTTCCTCCCCTCTCGCTCGCTCGCTCACTCTCTCTCTCTGTTCGCTCTCCTTCACACACTGCCTCTCTCTCCACATTTTATGTGACAGAAAAATCAATAATTTTATTTATACTTTTCTTTTGCTCTCTTTCTCGCTTTTCCTTCTGTCTCTTTCTCTCTGCTAAGCTTTTCTGTATGTTATTTTTGCAAAAAGCAAATAACAACAAAAAAAGAAAAAAAAACTTGATAAAAAATGGAAAATAATGAACATTAATTTTAAAAATATATAACAGACGATTATAATGAAATATTAAAGAGAGAGAGAAAGAAAAGTTTTTTGGTTCGGTCGCCATATTGGAAACATGTTTGAAAAAACCTAACGGTATATATAGGAAAATTCCTTCGCCTTCTAGAATGTGGAGAAACCGAGAAGCAGAAACAGAAAAAGCTAGCAAAGTAGTACATTCTAATTAAAACCGAATCGATAGCAAAATAAACTTTTCAATATTTTCCAGGCAAAACTTTTTTACTTTCATATTTTTTAATTAAAAAAGTTTACTTTTGTGTGTTTAGCTGAAGGGTTGGGGTGAAAGAAAGGAAAACTTATCGTATAGAGCGGAGAATGTGTTCTGGATTTTTACCACATTAGATATTTAAAATTGCGTGATTAATTGCTAAACGAGAGATTGCGTCTAGTCTTAGGGGGTTTTCATTGCTTTTGGCTCCAGGATTTTGTCATTTTTGTTTTTACTTTTTTGTAGTCTTAAGGATATGGTTTGTTGGGTATTGTTTGTATTTATTGAGACAGTTTTCTATTACACAATTTCTTTCAAGAATTTTTAATTTAACTAGATGAGTTCCATTGCGTTCTGAGTTCAATCCTCACTGGACACGTCAGTATTTTTCTTTTGTGTGACTACCTAACGCCATCCTCGTCATTTTGAGGTTGATTAAATAAAAGGATACCTCAAAATAGCAGACAGCTCATCTCTAACTCTATTCAGAGGAAGTGGGAAAACTAAAGCACTGTTTGTTGTGTATAACATATTTTATTAATATCACGCAAAATAAAACGCCTCTAGAATTAAAAGAAAAAGAGAATCAAACTGGACAATTTTGCGTTGAAAAAGTACCCCAAAAATCGTATTTGAAAAACGTATCTTAATTTCAGTGACATGAAATCGAAAAATAAAGAACGTCCCTTGAAATAGAGAAATCGTATATGATTCATCAAAAAAAGATTGGTATTTTTGGAATAGAGAGATTAAGTGGACTGTTCTTGGGAAATATTATCTTATCTTTCGAAAGATCTTTTTTAATTCAATATTTGAAAGTCTTGATTCTCTTAAAATGAATTACTGATTCCTGACTAATTTTAAGAATAGATATTTCTAAAGTTCGCTTTTTCAAAGTTTATTCGGCAAAAAAAGTCTTGGCCTTGAACATTTTCTCAAATATTTTTTCTTTGAATTTTTAGAGTCATTTTATTTTGTGTGATCACTGCAACACCTTGAGCAACCTTTGGCTCGTTCTCTCAATTTTGTAATCTTAAAACTATCCATGTAACCAAGTACTGACAAGTCCGTCTTTATGATATCCTTACAACGTAATTTTGACAACATTTTCAGTCGAAACCTTATCAACACATTACTTCCACGGAATGATTCATAGAAATATGAATATGCTATGACATTTCACGGAAAATTACGTTATAATTACGTGTTAAGAATGTCATTATAACGCTTGATTATGATTTTAACGAAGGTTACTCGGGTATGAGATTTAAAGACTTTTTTTTGTAAATTCGTCAAAAATCAAATAAAAAATTTAACTCATTTTAAAACATAAAAAAAATATATATAATTTGATATATGCGTTGTAACCGCCAGTTAAAGCATTCAGTTTTTCTATCTTCGAATAATTCTGAAATCCGTTTTTGCAAAATCTAAACATATGTGTTCAAAAAAATCATTAACTCTCGATAATTTAATGTTTTTCTTATTTTTAAATTTTTTTGATATATTGATATCAACTTTATAGTCACATAGAGTCTCGAGAATGAAAACATAATGCTTCACTAAAATGTATCTAATGAAAAAACAGGTTGGAGAAGGTTCTGTTTTTTTAAATCTATTCATAATTATTACTAGCATAAATCGCGGAAGATAAATTCTTAGATCTCGAAGGGCCTCGAAAGATATTTCAAGTCAAAGAAAATAGACATTTTGAGGGGAAATTGACCTGTAATAGCGCGTTTACCCTAAAAATTGCTGGGACCAAAATATCTAAATTAAAATTATATTTCATTTTTGGCAACACTTCCAGAAATCAAATCCTTTTTACAAAATAAAAAAATCTGTTACCTAAGTCAAGAAAATTTCCTATAATAATACATGCCTGTGAGAGGCCTTCAGTAAAATCGATATAACTTCTAGATTAGCGGGTTTTATCAAATTCTGTTTTTTTTCAGTCGATTCATAATTAATCAGAGAATAAATAATATAAGATACATTTTTGGAACTCGGTTGATCTCGTGAAATATTTTAAGTCACAGTTAAATAATGAGAATACAAAACAAGCGTTTTCTATGATAGGTATATAAATACCTCACATAATAATCACAGTCATAATTCCAATGCTTCTTCCTTGAGTTTTTAATCTTCTTACAACATGATGTGAATTATTTACCTTCGTGTTTCTGTGAGGAGTTTGGTAGAACGTGAGTTTCTCCAGAGTTTGGCGGAACAACGGAATCACAAGCAAAATCCATACTACCACATGAAATAGTTGTACACTCTAGAACATCTTTGAAAACGTTCATTGAATGTTTGATAGAATCTTATAATATTTAAATTTAAGATTGGAAGAACACTTCTTGAAACTAGTTGAATCTTTCAAGAGCTTCCAGTCAAAGTTGAATTTTGAGCAAAAATTTACTTGTTTTGGGGCCCTTACTCTAAAAAGAGCTGTGATGAAAATTTCTTGTAAAAACTTCACGTTTTCTTATTGGCAACACTTCTAGGAACCGAATTCTTTTTACAGAATTAAAATATCTATTACCCAAGTCGGATAGCACCATTTTAAAAATGACCCTAAAATTAAGCTCGACCCATAGAATATTCCATTCACTATATTTAAAATGTCTATTAAAATCAGAAAGTCAACATCAAAATTATTTCTTGGCAGTTTTGGATGCTTTGGAATATTCTTAACAAAACCTCATCATTGAAAACCGAAAAAAACACCTTTAAATGCTACACTGTGCGTCCAAGTTTTTTAGGAGTTTTTGAAGACGTGAGTAAGTTGGTGTGAATGAGTGGATGAGGGCTTGTATGGATTATGGTGTGAGTGATTAGAAAATTATTTGAGTCAGTACATGATACTGTGAGTTGGAAGAAGGCTTGAATAACTATATGATGGTTTGAGTAAGTGATTACAGCTTAAGTCAGTGTATGATGTCCTGAGTGAGCTGAGGATGATGTGAGTAATTGGATGAGGTCTTGAGTGAGGTGATGATGGCTTTAGTAATAGATTCATGTAGAATAAAGAATAAAGATGTTAGTGAGTTTTGTGAGTGAACGAGAGTTTGAGTCAGTTGATGATGGTGTGGTAAAGTAGATAATGGATAAGGGTGTAAGAGATTTTGAGGCTGTGAGTAGATGAGTTCTTGAGAGATCTTGACTTATATTTAAGATAGTGTGAATAAGTGGATGATGGCGTTAGTTAGTAGATTTGTTTGTTGTAACCCTAGTAGTTAATGGGTCCAAAGCCAATACCCATTATAGGGGAGTTAACGATCTTTGGCCCATCATGTTGATGGGTCGTACCGCTGAGAAGCAATCGTCGTGGGAACAGTTTTTGTAAAATCAGCCGACTTGATTTTCGCAGCTTTCCTATATAGTTGTCTATGCTACATCGGTAGGATTCTATCCCTGGTAGAGTCAAGCTTAGAATATTAGGGTCTTATCCACTTGGCTACTGAGCTCCCCATTAGTTAGTTAGTAGATAGTTTGGTTTGCAGAATGATCGGATGTAAATGATAGCGCAAGTTATCCTAGTCGTATTACCAATTTTGGTATGCATGAAAGTGTCCAAACTATTCTATATATTTTTCTATAGCATGTTCTAAAGATATAGTTTAAAGAAAAATCTAAAGGCTTCCTAAAAGTCTCTTTTTGTATGTATATTTCTTCTCTTATTAACTTTCACGCTGTTTAGCTCCTACTAACGTTTATGTATAGTACGGAAGAAGCACAACATGGTGGTTACGCTTACATACTGATACTATGTATTTTTCTTAGTAAATGATGGTTAATGGTCTATTAAGACTAGTNAAGTCTCTTTTTGTATGTATATTTCTTCTCTTATTAACTTTCACGCTGTTTAGCTCCTACTAACGTTTATGTATAGTACGGAAGAAGCACAACATGGTGGTTACGCTTACATACTGATACTATGTATTTTTCTTAGTAAATGATGGTTAATGGTCTATTAAGACTAGTGAGCTTGAGCTTAGCTACTTCTGACACTATTATATTTAACGTTTTCAAAATTTAAAAGTTTCTGATTAAGGTCTAACAAAGGAAGAAAATTAATAAACGAAGATAAAATTACTTATTAAACTATATCATTTTTATTTTATATATATGGCTCAAAGCAGTTATTATGTGGAACTAGTTTGAACATATTTAAAAGTAAAAATATCTGAAAGTTTTGTTGGTTTTTGAATTCTTGGTTTTCTGGCTAACATTCTAGATAAGTCAAAACTTATAGCTATAGAGCTTATAGAGGGTGATTTTGTCAGAAATACAATATAAAACCTTTTCTTAAAGTTTGGTATAAAGATCCTTTTTTGCAAGTCCAATACCAACATTGCCGTTAAAATCACTCTTTTCAAGCTAAATACCAACATTGCCGTTAAAATCCCTATCGAAGCCAATATCCTTTCTTTCCTTCCCCTTCAATATTAAATCCTTTTCACATTCAAGATTTTCCTTCAACTGAAAGTCCAGAAAAAAACATTTTAATAAAAAAAAACCAAAGAATTCTCATGTTTGCTATTTTTAATTAAAAAAGTTTGATACGAAAGAGAAGGTGTAAAAGGAAACGTGTGTGTGTCTTTCCACATTAGCCATTGCGTGACTAATTGCAAACCAAATAGTTATCTAGTCGTGGGTGAATCTGATACCAGTGTCTATATATGACGGTCCAAAGATTCACGGCAATAAATTTAAAATTCATTAAAAAACGACGGCTGCGAGCTAAAAAGTTAATTAAAATTCGGGATTTCATGCATTTTGCATTTTAATTCTCCCTTTTTCTTCTTCTTTTATAATTTTGTGCCTCCATGTTCTTATACTTTATGGAAGATCGCAGATTAATAAAAGAAGAAGATGAAGAACAAGTTCTTGGAAGTGCGCTTTATCATTGATTGATTTGTAAGACTGGGTGGTATAATTTCAGTCTTGTAATTACGCGCGGCAAGATAAGATTTCTGGGAGTAATTTTACGATTATTACCCTTTCTTATCTTCTAATCTTATGAGAGTTCTCTTTAAATTAAAAGAAGAAAGGTCTTTCGAAAGAAGAAGAAAACTCTTCGAAAGAAGAAGAAAATTCTTCGAAAGAAGAAGAAACCGTCTTTTTTTTTAAATTACCAAGAATTCCCACAATGCCAAGCAAGCGGATAATATTTAAATTGAAGGCATCTTCCCACATCCAGTTCACTCATAAATCAAAATTTAAAATGCAACAATTAAAATAAAGCCATAAAGAGCGAAAGGGAAAAAGAAAAACGGAGAAAGAAAAATACACCTAAAATGAAGTAATTATATTTGCCAAAAAGAAGAAGCTATAAAAACTGCTTTTAATTGCACTCTCAGCTTATGCGTTTTTCTTTAAAGCGGCCATGACCTTTTTTTCAACTTCTACCACAAGGATTGAATAATTTCTCGCGGGTTGATGAGAATGAGAAGTTTTTTTCTTCTGTTGAGCGGCTTGGTTTTGTTTTGTTTAAATTGTGGATGAAAAGAGCGACCAAGGAGAGAAGAAGCTGCAAAAATATACACAAAAGTATAAAATTCGCTAATTAAATTTCCTTTTTTTCTTTCCCTTATTTGTTTCTTCTTCTATCCAACTTCCCTCCATCTCTTCTCTTTCCCTCCAACTACCATCCTTCCTTTCATCCAACACCAACGACTATATGCTTTGATGCACTGCAATTACTTTTATGTCTCTATTTTTCTGTTCGTATAATTCATGACTTATGTGACTGAATAAAAGAAATTTCACATATGACTTTTGTTGGGATTTAGACCAGGACAAATTTATCTGAAGGTTTGAGAACAGTAGGCGAAACATCAGTATGTTTCTTATTTGAAGGACTTGTTTTAATTCGTATGATTCGTGAGTAAAGAAAATGTTTTAAAGAATTACTTACAATACACATAGATTTGTCTTGAAGGGTCTTCAAAGTTCGTCCTTCGTGTTTCACAGTAATAAAAATGCATTTCTTTCATAAATCAAACAAAAAATAAATTAACTTAAAAACTAACATTACATTTGACTATTTTTCTATCCGTATAATTCGCAACAAATGTGATTGAAAATTAAGCTTGCAAAGACAAACATTTAAAATTCCCGCGTAAATCCCATAAAAAGTGATGCACAAGAGAGATAATAAAGTCTCTCAATTTTCTCATGATCAAAAACGTTAAATTTGAACATTTTTAAAAATTTCACACACACAGAATTGTAATTTTATTCGCGGTCAACATTGAAGACAGTTTTATAAATCTTTCGTTCAATTTTGTTCAAATAAGTTAAAAGTTGGTTCCAATATTAGATAAAAAGTAATAATTTTATATATTTTTTAGAATTTAAATTGTTTAAATAATAATATTAATTATTGAATCATTAAAAATAAAATGGTTTTTTTTAATGTTTAAATATTTTTAAATTAAAAATAAAAGTTTAAAAAAAATATGTTTTATATTTTAATAGTGTTATAATATTTTAAACATTTGTATATATATTTTTGAATTTAAGAAGTATTTTCGAGAATATTTTTTATTTACAAAAATTTTTTTATAAATATGATGTCAGATTTTTGTAAATTTTTGGATTATCCAAGAAAATCAACATTCTTATTTTTATTTAAAAAAATGCTTTCCCGTTAAATGCTTAAATGATTGTTCCCCTTAAATTTAAAAGTTGTACAATAAAAAAAAAAAATTACAATGGATTCTTTTATTAAACGTAATTATTTATACCCATCCAAATTTTAAAATATAACAAGGACAAATTTTTAAACTTTAAAAAACTCTTCATTTAATTTGAAAAGCTAAAAATAAATATTTTCAAAAATATTAAATCTAGAAAATATTCAAAAATTAATATAGATTTTTAACGTTTTATTTATTTGATTTATTTTAATATTTATAATAATCAAAATTATTAAAAAATTGATTCTTAAAAAATGAAGATTCGCATATTAAAAACAAAACAAAATCAAAGATAAATCATTAATATCAGGAATTTGTGTTGTGTTGATCAAAAATGTCAAATAATTTCTTGTAATATTTTAAAAATTTAAAATCCATATTTAATTTTAGATTATAAATTTCTTAATTATGTCGAATTAAACACATTTTGTGATATAAAATAAATAAACAGAGATTTTAAAAATAAATAAATAAAATTTACTTATGTAAATGTTTAAAAGTATAAATTTCAAATATTAAAAAATATGGAAATATCAATATATTTTAAGGTTTTTTTTTGTTTAAATTTTTTTTTTTATATATTTTTTTGGTATAGTTAGGAAATTTTTCAAAAGTTCCTAATTATTAGGTTTTAATAGATTCTCTTTAAAAAAAAGTATGATACAAAATTTAAAAGCAGAATGCTTAGTTTTTTGTTGTAAATAATTACATTAATTAAATTATTACCGTTCATAATAAAATTGGAAACTGTTTTAAATTAAACTACAAGTTTACCATTAATAATTAAAATTGAAAATAGTTTTAAATTTTATTAAATTTTTAATGTTTATATCGAAAGAAATGTTATGAATTAAAAAGATATTTAAGATTCAAAATAATGTAGATTTAAAAGCATCATTTTCAGAATAAATTAAAAATTTACCAATTTTGAGAACATTAAAAATAATACAAAAATTAAAATACTTTAAGATTTTGAATTAGAAAACTTACTAAAATTCAATAAGATTGCAAATTGTGGGAATTCTATTGAATTAAAACCAAAAAACAAAAAACAAAACATTAAAGTAGATATAAAATTAATTATTTTCAAAATAAAATTTCTAAGATGATTTTTGTTTTTGCAATTTTAATAATTCCTTTAAAATATTAAGTTCTAATATGCCAACAATAAAAAAAAATTGGAAGATAAATATATTCAGTTTTAAAAAATGTAAAACAAGTTTTTTAAACTTTTAACACAAACATTCAATTTTAAAGTTATTAAATTTTTTGTTTAAAATATAATTTCCCAAATATTGTTCCAATTGCAATCCTAAATTCCAATTCAATTCTACAAATAAAAAAATAAATAAAATTCATTTTTTCCATATTTCATACAAACTTTTCAATTTAGTATTTTTTTATGTAACCTTTTATAGACATTTAAAAGCTAAACACAATATCTGAGCCAAAAAATATATTTTAATAAATCCCTTACAAAGCGTTATTTGTAGTCCTTATTTTTTGAAAAATTTGTGCTTAACAAGAAAATCTTAAAAAAAGGAATTTAGTTTTTTTTCGTCCTTCATATTTCTTCATATTCCTTCATACACAGTAATAAAAATGTATTTCTTCATCCATAAAATTCGCAACTTAAGCTTAATGAAATTCATAAACCTTACAATAAATAAATTAACATTGAAACTTATGCTATATATGTCTTTTTTTCAATCCATATAATTCCTAACAAATGCTGTTAAAAATAAATTTCACAGAAATAAAAATGTATTTCTTCATCCATAAAATTCGCAACTTCTGCATATTGAAATTCACAAACCTAATAAAAAATAAATTAACAAATAAACTAATTTAATATTTGAATATTTTTCTATTGAAATTCTAAAACCTTCAAAAATCGAGGATGTTTCGATTGAACAGGAAACTAAAAGTATATTTCCCAAAGTGCATCCTCTCCCGTTCGTTTTTTTTTTTTTTTCT
>JXPG01032722.1:30744-41785 GCA_001015175.1 Megaselia abdita
TCGTTTTTTTTTTTTTTTTCTGTTTGGCTTTATTGCTGGGTTTATTGTGCTGTATGTGTCATAAAAATAAATTGTGATAATAAAATTATTTTTAATTGGATTAAAATGTATCTACAATTTTTCGTTCGTTCATTCGTTCGTTCGCAAAAAAAATAATTAGTTCTTTTCTCATGTTTTTCCTCTTTTCTTTTGATTGTGAATAATTTTCAAATTAATTAAACCTCCATTTTTTCTCTTTCCAGGTAAGCTCACTGAACAATTCTAATCAAATGCAACTGAAATTGGTAAATATATAGAATAAATTTCGCAAACGAGTCGCGAAGGTTGTAAATTCAAATTTGTTTTGTAAACAAAGGGACAGGGTGTACCGTGTACTGGAGCTGTAGTTTTGAATCTTAAAGCGAAAATAACGAATATATATATATAAAAAAAAAACGAGTCGAGTACCACCAGACACCATCAGCATGACCATCTTAAGTTGTTCTGCATTCTTTTTGCGCTCGCTTTTTTTATTTCAGTATATTTATAGTTTTGTCTGACATTGAAAAATGACTGGTCACGTTTAATGGCTTTTGTTTTAAACTAAAATGAAGATGAAGAGGCATAAAGAGTGGATACAGTGAAGCAATAAAACGGAAAAACTACTGCTTTTGTCGATTTAGAATAGGAAATTATTGTGACATGTGGTGGAAAGTTTTACATCTCCTTTCATGAACTTCCTCGTGGTCTCCTTTTTTATCTCGCATGAAAAATGATGTAACTTTTGGATCGCAATAATTTATTTTAAATCACATTAAATATAAGTTTGAAAATAAGTCTATCAAAATCCACTTATCACTGCCACTGCCACCCAAAGATTTACAAGACAAGGCGCCGCATCATTCAAACTAGGCGCCACATTTCTTCAACCACTGAATAATGCATTTTTCTTGTTCAGTCAGAGCAACTAATTAATAATCCTTTTACTGTACTGTGTACTGTGCTCCTTTATAAAAGTTTTGTATCCTACGAGTATGGAACAGATGTATCTACATGGTTGTCTTGTTGATTGAAATGTTGCTTTGGGGTGGATATCCTTGTTAATTGGCTTACAAGGATTGTGGGTTGTGCAAGGACTTTAACTTCAGTATCTAATAATCAATTTTAAAGAACCGCCGACTTTTTATTATATGATAATGGGATGTTCTTCTTTAGTTACTTATCGAGATTACTTATCCTTTTTGTCGGACAATATGGTTCAAAGGTTCTTTTTTTTCCTGGAATTAAAGCAAGTATAGATTTATTTTCAATGTCCTTGCTCTTAAGGATTAGGAATGAGGTTGTGGTTTAAAGAAAATTTTCTTCATAAGTGAATTAATGTTTTTTCAAGGATAAATATTGTTAGTATCCTCGACGAATGGATGTAATATGTATTGTGTTATCTAAAGGAAAAAGAACATAATTAATCGGTCAAATAAATGGCGAAACATTTCTTTTAAAGAAAACAAAAAAAGATGAAAGTTTCTATAGAGAAATCAACTTTTAATCCATATTTGAATAAGAGATAATCTAATTATTAGAAAAAGCTACAAAATAAAAACAAAACCATTCCTATTGGTTAATTTAAACTTCTTGATTTGTTAGAAATTACAGATAAATCGTACAAAATCCGACAATGTTCGAAATTACAATTACTCTGCGCTGAGTGAGCTCCTTTCTGTTCCAATAAAATTATTTTCTAGTGAATCCGGACATAATAGTCGTCGTTTGGTGTCATTGTCTTTATTCTTGTCCCCAGTTGGTCTAACTGATATCGTGAAGACATAACCATGATATCAATTCATCGAAGACGATTAGTTTCTAGTAAATTCGGGCACAATAAGTTTCCCACTTATCATTTTATAAGAATGACGTCGATCGATCTCGTTGTCTTAGTTTTTGTCATTACGATATTATAAAGACGTTGCCATTATATCAATTCTTCGAAAACTAGATATGATTTGTTGGTTTCGAAGAAGTAGACTTTTATCATTCTATTAATGTGATAAGTAGTTGGGTGATCGCCAATGATGTACTGGAGATGTCATTATGATATCGTCGGGTCAAAATCTGAGGCAATCTAATTAGTGGGTTAACGCGTTTGATGCGTTGATAGCTTTTTTGTTGAGGATATAAGAAGTGGTTGACATCCTTTTTAATTATTAATAAGCAAACAAATTGTTAAACAATATTTGTCAAGGATATATACTTTAAAATCCAGATGAGATAGAGATTTAACTTTGTTCAAAGAACATGTTTTTTTTTAGGTCGAAGAACATCCTGTTCTATTTACTTTAAGAGAAAGTGGATAATGCCCTTGTCCATAAATTGAGGTAATGCAATTTCTAGCACCTCAAATTGTAGCACCTCGGATTGAAGTAAGCTCTTTCGTGTTCCTATGAATCTTTTAGTTTCTATTAATCCAGCCATAATAAGTTTCCCAAACTACAATTCTTTAAAAAAATTACGTTGTACGGTTTTTTTGCCTCAGTTTTTATTCACAGTTTCTCCCTACGAAATCGCAAAGACATCGACCTGATATTAATTCATTGAACAAAAACCAGGGTTGATGATTTTGGTTCTGAAAAAGTCTTCGTAGACTTTTATTAGTGAAATATTCTTTTAGCATAAAAAAAGATAAGGATATCATGGAGATGTTATAATGATATCGTAGGGACCAACTGAGACAATGACATAATAAGGATGTAAAATCTGAAAATGTTTCATGCGTTGATAGGTTCTTCGTTGGGGATACAAGAAGTGGTTTATATCCTTTTCCAATTATTCAAATGGAAATTCAGTTTTCCTTAAACAGTTATTATTCCTAAACAAAATAATGTTTAAAAATTATATCCTTGTCTACACCAAGATGAGATACAAATTTTATTTTGTTCCTTGTCCATTGACTTTAAGAGTATGAGGGTAATGTCCTTGTTTAAAAATAGAGGGTAATGTAATTTGCAGCACCTCGAATTGAAGGGTAATGCCACCTTTTTGATCTTTGACTTCGGATTAAGGAAGAAAGCTCTTTCGTGTTCCTTTGTCTCAGTTTTGTTCACGGTTTGTCCTAGTCTAAGGAAATCTTAATTAATAAGAATGTAAACGCTTCATGCGTTGATAGGTTTTTCGTTGGGGATATAAGAAGATGATGTCCTTTTTCAATTATTCAAATTGAAATTCAGTTTTCCTTTAACAGTTATTCTTCCTAAACAAAATAATGTTTAAAAATTATATTCTTGTCTTCATCAAGATGAGATACAAATTTTATTTTGTTCCTTTTCCATTGACTTTAAGAGTATGAGGGTAATGTCCTTGTTTAAAAATAGAGGGTAATGTAATTTCCAGCACCTCGAATTGAAGGGGACCATTACACTATTCTTTTCATCCTTTTGATTATTTTAATTTAGACTTCCGATTTAATTCACTTTTCCATGAACAGTTTTCCTCCCTAAACCAAACAATGTTTAAAAATTATTCCCTTGATTTGTTTTGTTCTAAAAATATCCTTGTCCATTGACGTTTAGAGCATAAGGGTAATGTCCTTGTGATTGTAATGTAATTTGCAGCACCTCGAATTGAAGGGTAATGCCACCTTTTTGATCTTTGACTTCGGATTAAGGAAGAAAGCTCTTTCGTGTTCCTTTGTCTCAGTTTTGTTCACGGTTTGTCCTAGTCTAAGGAAATCTTAATTAATAAGAATGTAAACGCTTCATGCGTTGATAGGTTTTTCGTTGGGGATATAAGAAGATGATGTCCTTTTTCAATTATTCAAATTGAAATTCAGTTTTCCTTTAACAGTTATTCTTCCTAAACAAAATAATGTTTAAAAATTATATTCTTGTCTTCATCAAGATGAGATACAAATTTTATTTTGTTCCTTTTCCATTGACTTTAAGAGTATGAGGGTAATGTCCTTGTTTAAAAATTGAGGGTAATGTAATTTCCAGCACCTCGAATTGAAGGGGACCATTACACTATTCTTTTCATCCTTTTGATTATTTTAATTTAGACTTCCGATTTAATTCACTTTTCCATGAACAGTTTTCCTCCCTAAACCAAACAATGTTTAAAAATTATTCCCTTGATTTGTTTTGTTCTAAAAATATCCTTGTCCATTGACGTTTAGAGCATAAGGGTAATGTCCTTGTGATTGTAATGTAATTTGCAGCACCTCGAATTGAAGGGTAATGCCACCCTTTTGATCTTTGACATCGGATTAAGGAAGTAAGCTATTTTGTATTCCTTTGTTTCAGTTTGTCCTAGTCCAAAAAAATCTTAATTAATAAGAATGTAAACGTTTCATGCGTTAGGTTTTTTGTTCGGGATATAAGAAGTTGATATCCTTTTTTATTGATTTAAATTTAGACTCCATATTTTATTCAGTTTTCCATGAACAGTTTACCTCCCTAAACCAACATTATTCCCTGGATTTGTATAGTTCTAAAAATATCCTTGTCCATTGACTTTATTTAAAAGAGTGAGGGTAATGTAATTTTCAGCACCTCCAATTCAAGGAAACCATTACCCTTACCACCCTTTTGATCTTTGGAGCGCTCTCAATAAAATCTTTGTCGAATTTTAATATCCTTAAAATCCATTGTGTAAATTAGCTATTGTTTTTAATTAAAAGTCATCAGAAAGTAATTAAAAAATTTAATTATTTTTTATGCCATCATCACATCTTTCACCCGTTCCTTTTGTTTTCATAATAACATTCTCCTCCTTTTTCCCTTTCTCCATCTCCATCTCCACTCCATCTCCTCCGCATTCTTTCACCCAACCTTTTGCCACCTATCCTTTCCATTCCATTCCTCCCATTCTAAAAGGATTTTTAGCTGGGTCTGTGCATGTGTGCGAAAAACTTAATGTATATAAAATAATAATGGTGAGAACGAAGCAATGAGGAGGAGAGGAAAGAGAATGTAAAGAACAAGCACAAAAAAACGAACGAAAATTAAACAATAAAACATAAAACACGTCTGAGGAATATCGATTTTTAAATAAAATGAAACCCCTATAGATGGAGCTGGTGATTGTAGTGTTAACACTTTATAGACTACCATTTGTTTGCCATCCTAACTAGATCCACACTACTGCTAACAAGCCATGCTACTATGCTATGCTATGTACGTATGATGGTAGGAGAGAGTGTAGTACATCTATCAGACCGTTTGTGTTTTTGCTGTTGTTGTTGTTTTTGGTGGATCGGATATGCTATGTTATGTGGAGGAAAAAAAAAACGTTGGAATAAAATATAATATTTTATTCACAAACACAGAAGCAGTGCACGTACAACCGAATCCAACATCATCCAACAGTTCATTTCATTCATAAAAATACTATGATGACCTTCAAAACATCACAAACCGAAACGAAATGTCCTTAATCAAGGCCAAAAATGACCTTAATTCTTTTCCGTTCTAAAGAAAGTTGACTTGACTCTACTCGACTCGACTATGCTTAAGGAATCACAGAAGGATAAGTAAGGAAGGAAAATCAATGGGAAAACCCCTTTGCATAACAACCGACAACGACGACCAACTATAGCAAAAAAGCTAAAGGGTATACAAACAAAGTCCTTCTGTATACCAATCTCAAAAGGATTCTCCTTTTGTATTCCTTTGATATGGAAAAAAGTTGTCCTTTTTTTTCGTCTAGCTGAAGTCTGAAACATAAGTTCCTTCGCATTCAATTCAATGGTAAATTCAAATGGCACAAAAAAAAAAAACGTAAGCAAAGAAGGGAAGAAAAAAACAGCAAAAAAAAAAATCTTGACCAAGTCTAGTCCTTCTCGCTTCTCCACACAGCTCTATAATTTATGGATGAAAAATCCATCTCCATCCCTTAATTCTTTGCTGCTGTGTTTGTTGCTTGCTCGGGGTTCTTTTTTTTTTATTATTATTTTTTGGGGAGAGTAATTTTCTTGCTTGCTGGATTGGATGGTATCCTGCGCAGAAAAGCTCTAGGAAGAACAACAATGAAAGGAAAGAAAGAAGTTTTCCCAACTATTTTCAACTCTGTCGTTTCGTTCGTTTTTTACGTCTTTCGTCCTTTTTATGTATTGGATTGTTGTGTTTTTAGTGTTTCCAGGAACATAACAGGGCGTTTTACGACATGAAATATTATGGAATTTGTTGTAACTTTATACTCGACAGCAGATTCTGCCTGGGCAACGACTAATCACTGGTAATTATAGATGGTCGGGTTGATTAAAGTTGCCAGTAAGATGAGATGGATTTATTTTTGGTGGCGGAGCATAACCTGAGGTTCTGGAAGTTGATTGAATTTCTATAACTTTTCCCCAACTTTTCAATGGAGGTTATTTTTCATATTGGGGTGATTTTATGATCTGGAGTTTTTTTCCATTAGTTTTTGTTAGGTATTTGAATTCTCTAGTTAATATAATACTCTCAGGACTATAGCGATACTTTGAAATGTTCTTCAACTTTTTATAGACAACATCATCATCAATGATTCTGTTATACAATGCACTACAAATAATACATTCAATAAGCTTTGATCTTTATCCTTCGGACAGTTTAACTTCAATAGTTTTCTCTTGTTAATATACAATACAATCACGAGAAAATCTTCAACTTCTTAAGACAGCAAAATTAATATAGCCAAGACAGCACAACAAATCAATCTCAAAACTAGCAGAGCTTCGAATACTATTATTCAATTTTTATAGCATTATTAGGCAAGACAACAACCATTAAAATAGTGGAGCTTTAAATTACTCATTTAATCGCTTGACTTTCCTTTCAATAGTTTTCTCTTGTTAATATAAGACAATCGCGAGAAAGATATAAAACTTTTAGAACAAGCGAAGCTTCGAACTTCTTATATAGCTAAGACAGCAACATTAACAGTCAAGGCAGAACAACCAATGATTCTGTTATACAATGCACTATAATCAATACAAAAAATACATTCATTAAGCTTTGATCCTAATCCTTGGAGCAGTCTTCCTTGAATAGCATTCTCTAATATAACACAATCGCGAGAAAAATATAACACTTTTAGAACTAGCGAAGCTTCTAATTATATTATATAATTATATCATTAATAGCCAACACAGTTCAAGCCCAAAATTCGCAAATAAAACAAGTGTTATGTTAACATTTTGCTATACAATTGAGGAATCCATAATTGAATCCATAAAAATTGAAGAGTAAAATAGAATACTGTTAGAGCTATGGTTTTCCAATTTCCATTCACTAATTCATTCATTTATTCATTTAAAATTTGGAATATCGAATTGAGCTAAGTAGGAGTCCAAAATTAAGACTTTGTCAGGTTTTGTTCGGTCATGCTGTGTTTTGACCAAACAATTTTACTGAATTTCGCCAAGGTCCGTTTTAAAATGTTTTTAATGTAATATCAAGTTATAGTTAAATTACAGAGTATTCTGCTATTTTGAACCAATGAAAATTTCGGAACTTCTCTAAGTTAATAATAATAATTTTTACTTCATGATTTATATTAATAATTTTGAATCAACAAAAATTAAGAAATTAGTCTTAACCAATAGGAATTGTCTTTTTTTTTATCTCTTTCCCTCTTTTTACTCTTCTTCATTTCACGGAAAATTGGAGATAGTAAAATTTACTAATATATTACAATAATTTAAATTCTTAATTATTTTTAAAACCGTCACAAGAATAACTATAACAACAATCAATTGAAATGAGCAGAAAATAAATTCCCAAAAGAGTCATAGAGCAATGAAGAACATTGAATCCAGGGCGTGAGTCGAGTCATCATAATCTGAGCTTGGTCTTTTGTAAGATCAAGATGTCAATTATTCATTCAAAGATGATGGAGTGTCGACTTGATCCAAGTCCGAGTTAGAATTGAGACTTTGGTTTTGTTCGGTTGTTCTGTGACTTTTAAGTCACCATTACAACTAATTTCTGTGACTTTTAAGTCACATTACAATTAATTTCTCTAAGCCAATAGAAATGCTCTGCTTTTAAATGTTCTGTTTACTACTTAATTTATGTAAACTGTAGAGTTTAACTGAAAAATCACTTGAGTCCAGAGCATTCTGTAATTTGAAACCAAAGAAAATTAAGAGATTTGTCTCAGCCAATGGGAATGGTCTTTATTATATTGTCTACCTCGCTCCTTCTTCATTTCACGGAATATTGAAGACCTTTACCAAGAATAATCCCCAAACTCAAAAACAATCAATTGGAATAAATCAAGTTCCCAATAGAATCAGATACCAACCAAGAACATTGAACCCAGAGTCCAAGCTTCATAATCTGCACTGGGTAATTTTGAAATATTAAACGATCATTTTCATTGTATTCACATTGTAAATGTGGAGCGTCGAGTTGATCCAAGAGACTGAGAATTCAGGCTTTATTCGGTTGAATTTGGACAAACCATTTTATGTAATTTCTCTAAGCCAATAGGAATGTCCTGTTTTTAAATGTATCTCTAATGGCGATTTTTACTATAAAAATAAAATATAAATTTTTACTATATTTTTTATTTTTAATTGGGAAATTTTCTTACTTAATCATCTTTTCAAAGACAGAATTCTACAATTTTAGTTGTACACTGATATTCCTTATAGGAACTAACAGTGTGAGGGAGAATCTATATAAGATCACTAAACCCTCATTAAAATTAAACGTAAAGTTCCAAATAAATTCATATTTTTTATGTAAACTGTGGAATTTAACTTAAAAATCATTTAAAAGCTTGAGTCCAGAGCATTCTGTAATTTTAAACCAAAGAAGATTAAGAGATTTGTATTAGCCAATAGGAATTGTCTTTATTTTATTTGTCTCGCTCCTTCTTTTCGCTCTTCTTCATTTTACGAAAAAGTCAAAATACAAATACTTAAGAATAAATTAATTATTAACATTTATTTTGGAAGCCTAGATAGTCGGAGTCCAGTCTTTTAAACAAAATTTATCTAAGCCAATAGGAATGGTCTGATTTTTAATGTTTTTCTTGGTCTCTCTAATGGTTATGTAGACTGTGGAATTTAACTGAAAAATCAAGTTAAGAGCATTCTATAATTTTAAACCAATGACAATTTTAAAACATGGTCTTAATTTAATTTATCTCTCAAAACCAATCAATGAACAGAAAACGAGTTCCCAGTAGAATCAACTACCAACCAAGAACATTTAACCCATTGAGTCATATCATTTGTTAGGTTATGCTGTGACTTTTTTTACGTAATTTTTCTAAGCCAATAGGAATGGTCTCTTTTTCAATATTTTTACTGGTATCTTTATAAGTCGCTCTAATATTTAATTTTCACTACGTAACTCATGTAATCTGTGACAATTAACATAAAATTCAATTTCAAAGCATTCTCTAATTTAAAGCCAATAAAAATTAACAAAATTTATCCCAACCAATAGGAACAGTCTTTTTTTAATTTCTCGCTCAAAACCAATCAATGAACAAAAAAAATAAATTCTCATTAGAATCGGAGGAAGACCATTGAACCCAGAGTCATGTCATCTTTGTAAGATCAAACGGTCATCATCATTAACGATGTCCCCCTCAAAAAACAAAAGTGGTACAAATTAATTTCCTAAAAAATTCTTGTAATATTTGTGCTTTCCACTTAATAAACTCTTTGGAATTTTCTCATTTTACTTTGAAAAGCAAAATAAACTGACGAACGATGGTGATGATGATGATTGTAGAATTCAATGGTGGTGGTGAAAAAGTGGTGTGGCGATGAAGATGATGGGATGGATGGTATTTGTGTTGTGTTGTGCTGTTCTGTGCTACGAGATGAGGTGAAGTAAAAGACGTAGAGGAAATGCACATGATTTGGGTGTGGGTGTGTGATTGTTTGTGTTTTTTCTTCGTTAGCTCGTCTTCTTCTCCTCGGGCATTTTCAATATCCCCTGCAGAAAAGGAAAAGAAACAACAAAACTAACACAGAAATCTACAATCTACAGCAAGAATGAATGGAAAGAGTAAAGCAGAAAAATAAAGACAAACATTGCATTAAAAACGAAGAAAAATGAAAATATCAGCGAAAACAAAATATTTATTATTTTTTCCCTTTGTTTACTTTTCGTTTGGCTATCTTGGAAAGAACACTATACAGTACAACATTCAACACAACCAACGTTCGAAGAACGAGCGAGCGAGTGAACGAACAACGAAACAGCAACCAAAACCAAACCAAACCATTCATCCAGCCAGTCATCATCTCCTCCCCAGGCTGAGTCAACAAGAAAACAAGCAATAAGAAGAAATTGAAATCGTTGAGGTTCATGGTTCTTTGCTTTTATTGAATGTAAATAAAATATTATTCTTTTTCAAGAGAATTTATAAACGTTTCAAATGGATTCTAGAATATTTAGATTTAGATTAAGATTATCGGGAGTAATGGAACATGGTTTCTTTTTTTTCAATTGATGAGACAGACATTGGTTTTAATAATGTTTGGTTTTCCAAGTATTACAAAAAAAAAACTAGAAATGTAGGTTCATTCTTTAAAAATAGGTTCAAAAGCCTAGATGGAAAACATGGCTTCTTTTTTTTTTAATTGATGAGACTTTGGTTTTAACAATGTTAAGTTTTCCAAGTCTTAAACAAAAAACTAGAAATGTAGGTTCATTCTTTAAAAATAGGTTCAAAAGCCTAGAAAAATAGGTTTCTTTTTAAAGATACATTTTGTAACTGTTTCTTTATTTAGAATTTGATTTTCTAATAGACATATGAGGCTTGAAAAATGTAAAAAAAAAATCTAAAAAGTTTTCAGTTTAATAAGCCTGAAATAAGAGGTTTATTTTTGGAAATTAATTTATTCGAACATTTTTTGGAATATGGCTTTTCTAAATTGATGAGACATTGGTTTAAATAATGTTTAGTTTTCAAAGTCTTAGAAAAAAAAAATTAAATGTAGGTTCATTCTTTAAAAATAGGTTTAAAAGCCTAGGCTTTCTTAAAAAAGATTAATTTTGTAACTGCTTCTTTATTTAAAATTTTGTTTTTTCTTACAAGTCTTCAAAAAAAAAAAAAAAAAAAAAAC
>JXPG01032722.1:41925-96509 GCA_001015175.1 Megaselia abdita
AAAAAAAAAAAAAAAAAAAAAACTGAATAATAGGAAATTAATTTATTCTAACATTCTTTAGTTCAAGAACTTAAATTAATATTTTTTTTAATCAACAATTTAATTAAAAAAACAAATTATAATAAACATTTTTTTTTTAATTATGAGATTTACAAAATTAAACGAAAAAGTAGAATTCTAAGGAAAAATCTCAAGATCTAAGGAAACTTAAAAAAACCAAGATTCCAAATTAAAGCTTTTTTGAAATTCTCCAAGAATAAGCCTAGCATTTATATATTTCTTTCTCTAACATTATTTTTCTAAATCTTAACATTGTTTCATTGTTTTAAACTTAGCAAATTTTGAAACATTTACATTTGAAAATTAGGAACCTAAAATGAAAGCTTAGAAAACCTTTTCGTTAAGTTTTTATGGATCTTAAAAAATGGTAATGGTAATGGAAGTAGGTCTATTCCTAAAAGTTAGGCTTTTAGCTTTATGCTAGATATTTGTAAGGCACTCAATTTAAATCTAAACAAGTAATTAGGTACAAAAAACCTAAAATATTAGGATTTATTCAGACTTGATTTCCTTTAGAATTAGAAAAAAGAATTAGAAAGCATATACAAAAATCAATCTATAAAAACCTAGAATATTAGGTACAAAAGTATGGAATATCAAACAAAAATGTTCAAAAATCCTAGAATATTAGATTTGTTTTAAAAGCAATGTTTACTTTGAGAATTTAATAATTTTAGTTTGAAAATGACTTATTTTTAAATACTCGAGTAAAGCCTAGGAAACCTTCATATAATAACATAAAAACCTATAATCTTAGAATTTATTCCGACATCCTTGATTTCCTAAAATATATATTTAGGCTCTTGTTTACATTAAAACATTTATTATAGAAAATTACGAAAATCTAAATTTTCAAAAACATAGGAAATTAGGAATAAAAGCCTAAAATATTGAAATATTCTTTATGTTTCTTAAGATTTTATTTTGAAAATTAATGTTGTTGAAACATGGTCTCGATTTCCTACAAAAAATATATATTTATTTAAGTTTTTATATACTTTAAAAACAATAGGTATGAAAGCCTTCTTTATATGAAAATAAAACAAGAAAATCGTCAATACTTTAGAAAATATAAAAAAAAGAAAATATATAAAAAATATAAATTTCCAAAGAAAGTAAATTAATGCTTTTGTTCAAATAAAAATATCATAGAAAATTTAAAGGCTTTGGTTCACTTTAGTGAATGTAGGATATTAGGTATAAAAGCCTAAAATACTTAAATATTAAGTCCTAGATTTGTTTAAATACTGCTTGCTTTAGGGTTTTAGGATTTTATTTTGAAAATGCATTATATTTTTAACATTCAAATTAAATCCTAAAAAAATTAAGGTTTTGTATACTTTGTAAGCGTATATTATAGAAAGCTTTTAAATCCTGTAACATTAGGTATGAAAGCCTAAGATATTGAAATATTAGCTTCAAAAAGTAAAGATTTTTTGAATACTTTAGGTTTTTTATGATTTTAGTTTCAAAATGCGTTATTTTCAAATTTTCAAGAAAATCTTTGAGGCTTTACAAAATATAGAAAGAGCCTAGAATTTTAGTATTTCTTTTGATATTTCCTTGATATTTTTGAGAAATAAATATATATTTATATTATATAAAACTAAAAAAAATAAGGATAACAAAAACCTAGAATATTAGATACAAAACCTCTAGGCTTAACATATCAAGCCTAGAATTTATAGTTAATATAGGTTCAATATCTTAGTATTTCTCGCGAAAAAAATGGATTCTCCTCAGTCAAAATACATATATTCTCATATTTAGGCTTTCGTATTTATTTAAAGAAAACCTTAGAATATTAGGTACAAAAGCCTATAATATCAGGTTTTCTATTTGTATTAATTTTTATATATTATCCAATAAACTTTTTCATTTATAATTCTTGATAAAGTTATGGATTCACTACAAATTTAGGTTTGAGAAGCCTAAAAAATAGGCACACAGGTTTTCGAACATAATGTTTTCTAATTTTGTTAGGTCTTTGCACTTTCAAAGACATATATTTAGGAGTAGAACACCTAAAATTCAACAAAAACCTAGCATATTAGGTACAGAAGCCTAGAATATCAGACAATCCACTTGTATTTTATTCTAAGAACTGTTCGTTGTTTTTTCTTGAAATTTACTTTCGAATAGCCTACAAAACTAGGCACCAACATTTTGAACAAACATCATTTTCATTACATTTTCAAATCCAAACATCTCAAAAAAGTACAAAAACCTTCCATCTCACCATAAGTCCAACACTTTAAAGAAAAAAAGAGGAAAGTTTTGCTTAAAGTAGTTTAACCCCGAAGGAGAATTTTCCAAGCAACTGCTCAACTCCTCTCAATCCCAAAACAATAAAATCCCAATAAAATCACAATACAAAAGTTTTCTTTTAGCGCACAATTTTCTTCATTTTCTTTTGCTTTTTTGCCATAAAGCGGGAAAAAATGCCGGCAAGCGAAGATGAAAGCTTCGCTCGCCTTTTGCTATTTACTACAAAAGCTCTCCCAAATACCACCACATCCAATTTCCAACCCTGTAAGTTCGTATTTTGCAGCGGTCGATGGCACATTACTTCTTTGAATGTGGTGGTTTCGTGTCGCGTCGGTCGGCTACAAAAAAGACGACGTCAACGACGATGCTACACACGCTCTCATCTCCAAAGAAAAATAATCTTTCGCATAATAAGCTAGCTACATAGCTGGATGGATGGATTGCTGGCTGGCTAGATAACTAGCTGGCTGGCTGGCTTGCTTGCTGACTAAGAGTTGAAATGAACAGTGAACCAATACAATGATAAACAGACAGTGATTGTGTAGTTGTGTCGTCGGTTTTTTCATACATTCATTTTTCCACGTTTTTTACTTACAATACTAAGACAGCAGGAGGAGAAGTATAACATAGCAGATAGCTAGCTAGTAAGCAAGCAAGCAGAAGAATGTATACCAGCAGAAGCAGAGTAGAAGACGAAGAAGAAGTAGATGATGAAAACGAAGTAAAAGAAAAAAGTAAGCAAAAACTAAATTTGTATTTCGGCTTCGGGTTTTTTTCGTATCCGCCAGATACAATACAATCATTCTGTAGTCGCGATTCTTCGAGGACTAAAGTGCACTTTGTTTCGAACGTAAAAAGAACAACAATTTTTTTTTGTTTCATTGCGGGTAAAAAGAAGTTTTATTTTTTGGAAAAAAATTGTAAATTAATTTGTGAAAAATTTGTAAAAAATTGTCGTGAAAAAATTCTGGAGAAAAATTTTGTTTCGGGAAAGTTTTCAAGTGCTGTTATAAAAATAGAAGGAATAAAGTAGAGTGTAGTGTGGTTCATTCACAGTGTATGCATAGAAGTTGTGTGTGGGAGGGAATTTCAACAACTGCTTCTTCTGAAGAATTTCTACGTTTTTATTTCGGTAAATTTTTCCCCATTTCTTTTTATTGTTATAATCACATTTTATTCGAGAAAAATCGATTTTCTTTTGAGAAGAATTAGGGTTTCACTTTTCATTTAGATTCTTCGTGTGATGATCAGAGAATGATCTTGTTAAGTTCTTGAAGATTCCGAAAGAAAATCTCGAAAAATAATCGATAAAAACAAACATGAAATTAAAAAGTTTACCTATATAGATAGAGCTGGCAATAAATTACGGAAAGTTTTATCTTTGACGTGGAATAAAAGCAAATAAATTTACCGAGAAAACCAACCACCACCACTTTAGGAATCGCTGCTTTTGGCAGTGTTCTGCTTCTATGCCACCCTGATTTCCTTTTGTGTGCTTTAGTTCTTCAAAATAATAAACTCGAAGAGGAAGGTGGAATTTTATTTATCATTTAATAGAATACAGAATGGTATTCCATATTCCATACCACCCCAAGAAAACACCACTGCACCGATGTTATTGATTTTTTATTAAGCGATTTGACATTTTTCTTCTTTGGGGTTTCTCTTTTCTTTTTTTAGATTCTTTTTTTTTAAGGTTTTTGAATTAATTGTTGGGTTTTTGGGGTTTTAATTGGATAGAAATGTTTCTTGTAATTCGGAAGTAAGGGAGAATTTTAATAAAAATATTTTTAAATATTACAAAAACTAAACAGAAAATAAATCTAAAAAATAAAAAACAATATTTCAGTTAAAAATCAGAAAATTTGAATTTAACGGATTTTTTTTATTGAAATAAATGTTTGTAAAAGCAAAGAATTTCCGTTACAAAAACAGGAATTTTGAATTTAACGTATTTTTTTAATAAACGTTTGTGGAAAGCACTTAAATTGCATTAAGAACTGTAAGCTACAAAAACTGAACTTTTTCCACAGACTCAGTATTATACCCATTCTTAGTTAATTTTAGATGTTTTTGTTTTCAATGGTTTTGGAATTAATTGTTGGGTTTTGTGGGTTATATTTGGAATTATAAACTTCTTATAATTAAAAAAATTATGGAGAATTTTTATTATTTAAAAAAAAAGCTAGACAGGGAATTTTTGTTAGAAAATTTGAATTTAAAGGTAATTCTTTTAAGATTAATCTTTGTAAACTAAAGTGTTTTAATTTCTTGAAAGTTTTGAGCTACAATAAGTTAACATTATTAATCAAAATTTCTGTAGACTATGCATTATAACCCTCCTTAGTTAATTTTAGATGTTTTTGTTTTTTGAACGATTTTTGATTGGGTTTCTTTTGAAATTATAAACTCTTTTGATTCAAAACTTTGAATAAGAATCATCAACAAGAATTTCCGTTACAAAATGAGATTTTGATTCAGACTTTTTTTTAAATAAACTTTGTTAAAAGCATTTAAATTTAATTAAGAACTTGTAGCTACAAAAAGTGAACATTATCAATAACTTTTTCCACAGACTATGTATTTTACCTCTCCTTAGTTATAGTTATAGATGTTTTTTATAATCTTTTAGTTACTTTAGAAATTCAAACCAAAACACAAAAATCATTTAAAAAGTCTCACAAAATTTTAAAACTGATTTTGTGTTACACAAATTGGTATTTAAAAGTATTTTTTTTAGATTAATATTTGTAAACTAAAATGTTTAAATTTCTTGTGAATTTTAAGCTTCAAAAAGTGAACATTATTAATCGTTATAATGCATTATAACTCATGCTTAGTTTGTTTTAGATATTTTTTGAAACTTTTGATTTTGTGAGTTTTTTTAATCATAAACTTCTTATGATTCAAAAGTTGCGGGCAAATTGTTTTTTTTTAAAACAAACCCAAAAAAATAAAAAAAACAAATCCGTTACAAAATTTGAATTTTACTGTTTTTATTTAGATTAATTTTTGTAAACTAAAGTGTTTCAATTTCTTGAGAATCTTAAGATTCACAAGCTGAACATTATTAAGTAAATTTTCTGCATTTTGTTCGTCCTTAGTTACTTTTAGATGGTTTTTGAAGCTTTTGGAATTCTTTGCTGAGTTTTTTTTTTAAATCATAAACTTCTTATGACTCCAAAATTGTGGAAAATTTTAATTATTTGTTTAGGGAAAACCCAGACACAATTTTTTTTTTTTTAAATCACAACATTTTAAAAAAGAATTTCCGATACAAAATTTAGAAAATTTGAATTGAATGTTTTGTTTTTAAAAAGCATTAAAATTTCATCAAGAACTGAAGCTTCAAAGACTTTATATCAAATATACTTCTCCCTAGTCAAGAGCTCTAGTCAAAATAGAAGAAGAACATTGTACGCAAGACTTAATCAAAATAAATGTTAACTTTCGATCTAGGAAATTCATTTAGAAAAAAAAATACTTTATAACTTGGACGATAAAAGAACACTTTCTTTAAATAAAAAATAAAAGAAAAAATACAAAAAATTTATTTCAATTTACAAAAGCTAAATTTAGCTTCTTTAATACCTATTGTTTTTTTTTTAATTATACTTAAAATATTCTACAACATATTTTAGTTTTAGTAAATTTGGTTGAATAAATTCGAACAAGAAATTTATTTAATTTAAGTATGTTCATTAAATTGCTTCTGTAAGTTTTACTTCTTCTTTTTTGACTACTATGTTGACTTACTATGTTGTTACCTGTGGCTATATTTAGTAAGTTATTCTAGACAAGTACTCTAAAAATACTCTAATACTCCCAGTTTAAATTCAAAATAAATTCAAAGCTCAATTTAGTCTAAGACCACATTTGCAGTTTCTTCAGATTTACTTACTTTGTCCTACATATTTTTAAAACACAGCAATATTACATATTTTAAAAGTAAAACTCATTCCCATACTTTGATTGATATAAAAATATTCTACTTTCAAACGAAGTGAAGTAGACATTTTAATCATCAGGATTAAAATATACATATTTTAATTGTTGTACGTATTCCATTTTTCAATGAGCAGTGATACACACTCGAATATGAAGCCTACTCAATTTGCTTTACAATTTACTTCATTTCTTACTATTTTTTGAATGTGTTCACTACATATTTCGAGTGTGGGTTATATATTTTAAAGTATGCAACAGAATATAAATAATAATAATTATTATAGAATTTTCATAATTTTAATTGTACAATCATATTAAATTTAATTTCAACTTTTAACAAATTTTAAAATAAAAGTGTCAAAAAAATGTAATTGTAAATTTATAAAAAAATATAATTTTAATATAATTATATACAGTTGTAGTGTTTTTACGAACTTGTAATCTTTTACAATTTTCTACGTTCATATATGAATCGCAGGTCGTAACTTAATATTTTCAGCATTGTTTAAAGCGAAGCTTAGGTTATAGGTTCAATTCTTATTTCTGAAAATGTTTTAAATTGTACATTTTAATATTTAATTGTAGTATTTTTAAAATTTAAATCTTTATTATATTTTTTATTCAACATTTTAAAATTGCTGATTTTTATCACTTGTAGTATTTTCAAATACAAAATTTCTGAAAATTCTAATTCTATTAACAGTTTAAAATTTCTGATTTTTAACACAAAGTGACAATTTTTATCACTTTAATTGTAGTATTCTCAAATAAAAAACTTCAGAAAATTCTAATTTTTATTCTTGGGCTCTTATTAAAACTAATAAATTTTTTCTGTCTTATATGAAATTTAGAATTTTGTAGTAACCCAAAAAACCAATAATACCCCACAAAATATAAAAAAAACCTCCTAAAAACCTAAGAAAAAAAAACCTCAGAGAAAAAGAAAAGAAAGAAAACCTAATTTCAAAACTCTATTGTTTAAGAAGAAAAAAAGTTGCACATTTAAAATGCATCAGCAGAAACACAGAAAAATAGAGAAAATAATTTGCTATTCCGCATATTTCCAACAAAAAATAAACAGTTTATTTATGCTAATGTGCAAATGAATTCAATTGGATTGTGTTTTATATTTTCGTATATTTCGTACATATTTTGTGTGTTTTTCTTTCTGTGTTGTATTTCTGCAATCACAAGTTCTTTGCCCCGCAATCAATTTCCGGTAACACTCGACTCAGTCCGACTCGGCGTGTTTGCGTTTGCATGACATACCAATACAGCACAGCACACAACACATACATTACAGAACAGAACATACGTTCTTCCCAAGCGAGCCGGCCAGCGTGCAAATCACTCTCTCTATTTTTGGATGACGTATTCGTACATTTCGTGTAAATTTGATTTCGATGAATGAATGAAAAAAAAATTACTAACAAAAAAAAAAATACATTTTTTGCACGTAATTTCACTCAGCAGTTCTGTTCACAATGTTTTTTGTCTGCGATAATAAAACACAACGTTTGTTTGATTTCGTGTTGTGAGTCAGATTCTCTTCTATCAGACTGACTGACTGATTCTCTGGAGGACCTTTGCTTTTTCAGATAACTATTTGCAATAGCACTTGGGTGGCTGGCTTGGCTATTTGTTTTGGATTTGAGGTTTACTTGGGAAGATACGTCAATGAAAACTGTCTTTGAGGTATTCACTTTTGGGAATCACTAATAACTTGAGAGTGATTTTAAGGTTGGTTGGGTAGTTATTGTGTTCGTGATTGGAGATTTGGTTTTTAGATTTTTGTATGGTTTTTGTATCTGTCTTTTGAATATCGAAGACTCCAACAAAAAGAACTAAATATTAATTGGAGGGTTTGAGACATTGGTTTCTTTAAAGTGAGGTTGATAGTCTGGATCTTTGATTTTAAGCAGCTTATTAGACCTAGAAAAACTAAAACACTCGACGAAGAATTTGATTTGAAGAATTCTGACGTGGGCTCCAAGGATCAAACTCAGAGTTGTCAGAGTGGAAGGCTTTTGTATCTGTGTTTTGAATATCGAAGACTTAAACCGAAAGAAATATAAATCGGAGGGTTTGAGTCATTGGTTTCTTTAAAGTGAGTTTGATAGTCTGGATCTTGGATTTTTAACAAGTTTTTATATGTAGAACTTCAAATGAAGAAGTCTTCATGCTGTATGTATGCTCTAAGTATCTAAGGATGTATCTTTGAGTTATTTACTTTCGAGAATGATTACAAATAACTTGAGAGTGATTTTAAAGACAAGACTATATAAGTTTGAGGATTTATTGTTTGGTGATTAGAGATTTTTATAAATGTTTGTAAGCTTTTTGTATCTGTCTTTTGAATATCAAACCTTCCAACCGAAAAAAATATAAAAATGAGGGTTTGGTTTTTCACTATATAAATATAGTAAAGCTAAAATAAAAAAAAGTAAAAATTCTAATGTGTGCTCTAAGGATCGAATTCAGAGTCGTCATAATGAAAGGCAAATGTGCTTAGAACTGTGAGGATTCTTGATTTTACAAGATGTTGTAGAGATTTTAACACAGAAAGAAACATTAGTACTGTGTAACTTGAGTTATTCACTTTTGGGAATGATCACTAATAACTTGAGAGTGATTTAAGGTATGTTTGGGTATTTATTGTGTTGGTGATTAGAGATTTTTATAAATTTTTGTATGGTTTCTGTCTTTTTAATATCGAATACTTCAACCAAAAGAAATATAAATCGGAGGGTTAGAGTCTTTGGTTTTTTGTCAGTTTGATTGTTTCGATCTTTGATTTCCAGCAAGTTTTTGTATGTAGAACTTCATATGAAGAAGCCTAATGTGTGCTCTAAGGATCGAGCTCAGAGGGTTGAGGTTTGATGGTGCTGTTAATTTACTAGTTTATTATGAGTTATTCACTTTTGGGAATGTATAATAACCTTAGAGTGATGGCAGGTATATAGTTTAAGTATTTATTGTGTTGTTGATTGGAGATTGTTGTCTGCCTTGGAATATTCAAGACTTCAACCGAAAGAAATATAAATTGAAGATTTAATTCTCTTCATTGTGCTCTAAATTGTACGTCAATGATCTGTAATTGAGTTATTTACTTTCGGGAGTGATTACCAATAACTTGAGAGCGATTGTTAATGGGAGGTATATTGTTTGAGTATTTATTGTGTTGGTGAATAAAGATTTTTTGTTAGTTTTTGTAGGGTTTTTGGTCTTTATCTTTTAAATATCGAAGACTTCAATCAAAGGAATAAAATATAAGGTAGAGGGTTTGAGTCATTGGTTTTTTTTAGTAAGTAAATTGTTTTACGATTTGTATTTTTGATTATATATTATAGTTATTATATATGTAGAAATTCTTGTGTGTGCTCTGAGTGTGATTGTTGATTGTGACGTGTGCTTTCAGTATTGAACTCAGAGGGGTGAGGTTTACTTAGGAAGGTACGTCAGTGAACTATTTACTATTGATGTATTTACTTTTGGGAATAACTAATAACTTGATAGTGATTGCTAAGGCTTGGTATTTATTGTGTTGTGTGTGAATGGAGATTTTGATAAAATTTTTGTATGGTTTTTAGAGCTTTGGATTTTGTCTTTTGTATATCGAAGACTTCAACTCTAACCAAAAGAACAAGATATAAATTGGAGGGTTTGAGTCATTGGTTTTGATCTTTAAGTTTCTGCAAGTTATTATATTATTACATATTATATATGTAGAAAAACTAAATCTCACAATTACTTCTAAAAATTCTGATTTTTGCTCTAAGGATCGAGCTCATAATAGTCAAAGTGAAGGAAATGGTGAGGATTCTTGCCTTTTCCTAAAATGTTATAGAGATTTTAACAATTTTAACAAACAGATAGACAAATGTTAAGTTTTAAGTCGAAAAAATAAAAGAATTGGTCATTCATGTCATTATGTGTTTTAGTTCTTGATTTTTTGTTAGTTTTCTTAACTTAGTCAGAAATTAAACTACGCACATATCCCAAAACGACGTACTTTTAAAGATTGAAAAATCACACTTAATACACAAACTGTAGATGGTTCTGATCATTTGAAAAATTTGCTGCAAACAATTGAAAACTCAAACCTTATTAAAAAAAATGTAGATGGTTTGAGCCTTTAATAACTTTGTTGCAATTGAAAATGTGAGAATCCTTGACTTTTGACAGTTTTCTTCACATAGTGAGTACACAAATTACATATACCAAATGACGTTGTTTAATTTTTTACACAATTTATTTCATAATGTACAAAAAATTTAACACTTAAACCTAATATAAAAAATATAGATGGTTTGAGCCTTTCATAACTCTGTTATGATTGAAAATGTGAGAGTCCTTGATTTTTGACAATTTTAACTCAAACTATTTAAGACTCAAACCCAAAACAAAATTGTAGATGGTTTGAGCCTTTCATCATTTAGTTAAGTGAAAAATTTTAAGAGTCCTTTTTGACATTTTTATTCANTTTTAACTCAAACTATTTAAGACTCAAACCCAAAACAAAATTGTAGATGGTTTGAGCCTTTCATCATTTAGTTAAGTGAAAAATTTTAAGAGTCCTTTTTGACATTTTTATTCACTTTCATTTTTAAAATAATTAATTTAATAATTGAAAAATCACATCAAATAAAAAAAAAGTGGATGGATATAAAAAATATAGATGGTTTGAGCCTTTCCTAACTTTGTTATGAATGAAAATGTGAGAGTCCTTGATTTTTGACAATTTTCACTCAAACTATTTAAGACTCAAACCCAAAACAAAATTGTAGATGGTTTGAGCCTTTCATCATTTAGTTAAGTGAAAAATTTTAAGAGTCCTTTTTGACATTTTTATTCACTTTCATTTTTAAAATAATTAATTTAATAATTGAAAAATCACATCAAATAAAAAAAAAGTGGATGGATATAAAAAATATAGATGGTTTGAGCCTTTCCTAACTTTGTTATGAATGAAAATGTGAGAGTCCTTGATTTTTGACAATTTTCACTCAAACTATTTAAGACTCAAACCCAAAACAAAATTGTAGATGGTTTGAGCCTTTCATCATTTAGTTAAGTGAAAAATTTTAAGAGTCCTTTTTGACATTTTTATTCACTTTCATTTTTAAAATAATTAATTTAATAATTGAAAAATCACATCAAATAAAAAAAAAGTGGATGGATATAAAAAATATAGATGGTTTGAGCCTTTCCTAACTTTGTTATGAATGAAAATGTGAGAGTCCTTGATTTTTGACAATTTTCACTCAAACTATTTAAGACTCAAACCCAAAACAAAATTGTAGATGGGTTGAGCCTTTGATCAGTTAGTTAAGTGAAACATTTTAAGAGTCCTTTTTGACATTTTTATTCACTTTCATTTTTAAAATAATTAATTTAATAATTGAAAAATCACATCAAATAAAAAAAAAGTGGATGGATTGAGCATTTTATAATTTTGTTAAATGTGGGAGGGTTTATTCCTGATTTATTTAGAGATTTTATAAAAATAGTTAGAAAACTCAAATAATTGAACACTTAAACTCAATATAAAAAAATCAGTTAGTTTGAACACCTTATTGTGAGCGAAAACTTAGAGGGTTTTGTCCTTGGTGGTTTGAGCATTTGATAATCTTGTTGAGAGTAAAGATGTGAGAGCCCTTTTTGGCAATTTTCTTTAAATAATTAGTACATAAATTAAACAAAAGTTAAACATATACCAAAAATAAAGTTTTAATAATTAACCATATACAAAAATGTAGAGGATTTGAGTCTTTAATATTTTGTTGTGAAATACTTTTAGTTCTTGATTTTTTGGTTCTTTTACATCACATATTCGAACATAAACTTCATATACTAAAACTTTTATTTTTTATATAATATTTTTGTTATGTCCCTCGAAACGCGAACCAAAGTTAAACGTAAAATTCCAGAGACAAATTTCTGATGCAAAACATGAAAGCAAATATTTGTAGACCAAGAACATCACTTCATTCAATATGGAAAATCCTCCAAATATAAAACAAAAAATAAGTTCACTCATGTAAATTTTCATAAACGCCCATAAATGTTAATAATCCTTTGAAGTCCTTTACATGTTAATATTTCATACAAAAAAAAAAAAATATCCAAAACCCGTTCAATTATAAAAAGCTTAAAAGAAAAAGAAATTAAAGACAAAAAAAAAAAAACAAATGCTAAGAAAATCCGTTTTCCCAATTAATACAAAAAATTGTCATTCCTTTTCCAGATAAGATACAAAAACAATGTAAAAATCACCAGAATCTCAATTAAAAGACAAATAGTAGATAGCCAAGTCCATTACATGACTAGAAAATATTTGAAAAATGTGGAAGAGAAAAAATAAAGAAACTAATTAAGGAAAGTGCAATGGAGTAATTATAAGGAGAAAAGAAATCAATCAGAGTAATATAAGGTACAACTTAACAACTTTATTTGTGCATTGATCGAATACATCTGATTACACTTTGTGTCTGGTTTGTATGTTACGTTACGTTGGTGGAGACCAGACCAGACGACACGACTAAAATGAAAATCCATTCATCTGCCCCACCCACCTTTCACAATTAATTAAATTTCATTTTTTCCTCATTGCTTGAGGATTTTCTCATCTCCTTATTCCCTCCGAACTAGAGATAGACATCTTAGAATTCTATAGAATTAGGAGTAGGAGGATGAAGAATGAGGAAGAGCGTAAGCAAGCAAGCACAAAAAGCCCATTACCAAACCCCTCTTTTCATTAACTTAATCCAATATCCAAGTCAAATGTAAATATCTTTTACAATCAAAGTAAATATTAATATAATAAATTACTCCAGGAATCTTAGAAGAATATACTCGAATATAATAAATTTAAAATTTGATATATGTTAGACTTATATACTAAATAAATAATGTCTTTTCAAAAGGGATGGTTCGTATTTTACGTTGTTTACTTTTAACTTTCGGTTTTTGTTTGTCTTCGGCAATACTTAAGGTTTTTTTGTTTTATTCGGCAGCATTGGTTCTTTTTAATGTGTTGAATTGAGTTTTCATTTGACTTTCGAGCGACTTTCGTGTTGAAATTTAAAAGAAATTAAATAAGTTTTTGTTTGGTTTCGTCGAAGAATCAAAGAAGAGAAAAAATCATGGAGACTAGAGATTTTTAGGACTCGAGTAACAAATCATATTTACTTCTCTTATATTTCCTGAGAGAAGAGAGGTAACTAACTGTATTTGTTACTCTTTTAAGCATCAGAAGAGGAATTCGTTGTATAGAACTAATCCTTCAGTTTACAATATCTGCTAATATTACAATATATTCGATTTCTCATAAAAATACTCTTCTAAGTTAGGAGAGCGAATAGCCTTATCAATCGCAGGAGAAACTAAGCTCAACTAAAAACCAAACTTTCCTAAGATAATATTAATTAAAGACCTTAAGAAGAGAAATACCATCATATTTTAGCAGAAAACCACACAAAAGATAATTGGACATTCTTTGAGTATTATTCAGAATAAAGCTTCATGAAAGATTTCATAAGGAAGCGGTCGAATTCATGACTCAGTCTAGAAATTTCTTTGTTACTCTTAGTATAGACAATAACTTCGGAGAACAGTTATAAAGTCATAATGACGTTAGAATCAGCAGAATCAAAGAACGAAAAGAATAGAAAAAATCCTGAAGACGAGAGATTTTACTACGCATATACTCGAGTAACAAATCAAATTCTCTGCTCCTATATTTATCGCCGTTCTGAGAGAAGAGAGGAAAATAACTGTAAAACCTAGCATTTCTGACTCTTTCAAGTATTTGAAGATGAATTTGTTGTAAAAAACAATCAGGAAGTTTAAAATACTTCCTAATATTATAAAACAATCTACTTCTCTGTACTTTCTTCGCAGAAACTCAGCTCAATTACAAACAAGGTTTCTCCAAAATTAGTATTATTTTATTAAAGACCTCAAACTGAGAAATGCCACAATATTTTGCCAAAAACCGCGAATTTAAACAACTAAGGTAGGAGAGCGAATACCCATCAGTTACAGGAGAAGCTCGGCTCAATTACAAGCGAGCTTTTCTCAAAATAGTATGAATCAAAGTCGTTAAGAAGAGAGTCACAACCAAAGCATTATTTTCTAGCAAAAAGCTACGAATTTACACTAAGTCAGGAGAGCTAATACCCTATGAATCACAGGAGAAACTTAGCTCAATTACAAAAAAAAATATTTTATTAAAGTCCTCATAAAGAGAGCTACCGCAAAAACCATCAAATTTCAAGCAATTTGCTTCAGTTTTAGCGCAACCAAGGAGAGCTAAAACCTTTTAAAAAACAGGAAAACCTCAGCTCAATTACATCGAGATTTCCAAGATATTTGAAAATCTACCTTCGAATGCGCCCCTGGTATAAACATTACACCATAACACCCATTACTCTCAATCACTTATATAAAATAAGCAATAAAGCAAGCAACGAACCATCTCTATGTAACCATCCAACGACCAAAAACATAAACCAAAATACAATAAATTATAATATTTGATCCTTGGAAATTAATCATCATGTTAGTTTGTGGAAAACATGCAGAAGATTATGTAAGGAAAGACTTCAGAAAGGGATTAAATTTGCGCAAAATATTATGATTATTAATAATAAATAAATACATTCCAGTAATAGTTGGTAATCGTAGTTAGTAAATGAATACGAGTAGAAAACGTCTACGATATGTTTCGAAAAAAACCTGTAATTTTCTTTCTAAATAACATAATAAATAAAACAACATGCATGTTTATTTATAGGCTAATATTATTTATTAACGATGTAGTTAATGGATGGTAGTACAGTGGAGTTAAGAAAGAAGAAAATTGGAATGGAATGGAAAGTGGTATTTATAAATTATTAAGTTTTGTTGCTACATTGTTGTTGCTGCTCCAAATGACAGACGACACTTGAGCGAAGTTATCAGCAAAACAGCGAACCAATCGCAACCATTCATTTTCTCTTGTCTCTCTCTTTCTCAATATATGTAGTGCATTTGCATCGAAAACACAATAAATGTATGTTGCAATTTTCTCTTGAATTTTCAATTATTCAATTTCCATCACGATTTTTCGCTTGAAACTAAAACAAGCGTTGTTTTCGTCTTTATCTCGTTCACCATTGACGTCGTCATCGCGTCCGTCCGTCCATACGTCGGTCGCTCTCAATGCCAATGCTTAATACTTGTTTCCAGATTCTTAGGAACTAACCAAACATGTAGAGCAGAGTAAATAATCAAAATAATAATCTTCTTAATTAAACATAATTACATATTTAAGTTGAACACTAATTGCCATCATGTTGTTCTCTTTGATTGTGTATTGTACAAAGTATATAGTTTTCGGGAAGCATTCATCCTCCTTTCTTTCCTTTCAATTCAATGTACTTTACGTTCAAGTAGTCAGCCATCCAGACAACAGTCAGTTTGGTAATTATGGAGTGTGTGCGGTTTGCTTGCTTGCAAATTCTCTTTCGAAGAAATTTGAATGAGTATTTTTCACCTGGAGTGAAATTTTAGTTAAATTTAATTGATTAGTGGCTAAATTAGTTTGTTTAAATGTGCAGTAATTATCCTTTGAATGGCACTTATTGTAATCACCTGGTTGGACTTGTGGATTTTGAAGGCTTTCCGTCTTCAGGGTATTTGCCATTATGTGGTTTACAAATTACTATTGAAATGGCGCTGCGGTCAGACTGTTAATTATACAGAGCGACATTGATGTATTTATCGAAGGCTTCAGTTTTTCTTTATTTCCGGGAACATTTGTTTTAATTAGTCGAGAACATTGTCGGGTAATTATTCTGTTCTTAATATTCTGTTCTTCGTTAATATCTATAGCAAAGGTATACACAACATTGCCGGACACTGATCATTTTCCTTAAACATTGCCGAATACATAATGTTCACTTTATCACTACCAAAACTACTAGTCAAAAGACAACACAAACAAAGCTCCAAACACTAAGATGGAATTCAAACTCAAGAAATATTTTTACTCCCATAAATTTACATTAATATTGTTATATTTATCCTGGCAGGATCGCCATACATAAAATAATAGTTTATACTTTTTAATCGAGAGTTGCTCCAGGCAGGATCGCCAAATGCAACAATTTTGAAGAATTCTCAAGGAAAGATATTTCTCTAAGTCACACTCTCCAGTCGGGATTGCCAAAGAAAAAATAATATCTGATGTGTTTCAATCAAAATGAGTTACTCCAGGCAGGATCGCCAAAGGCAACTATTTTGATGAATTCTCAAGGAAAGATATTTATCTAAATCACACTCTCCTGGCAGGATCGCCAAAGACAAAAAATAGTTGACGCTTTTCAATCAAAATTAGTTACTCCAGGCAGGATCGCCAAAGGCAACTGTTTTGAAGAATGACCGAGTTCTCGATTAAAGATAATAATAGATCTAAATCACACTCTCCATGCAGGATCGCCAAAATAATATCTGATGTGAATTGAATATAGAAAAAGTTGAGCTCACAACATTGCCGAATAAGAAACTTAAAAAACAATTAAAACCAAACAACATTTCCGAACAAGAAAAACCTACATTTCTCTATCACTTTACACCCAATTAAAAATAAAATTTAAACTTGTGACCATCGTTTACACCCATTCTAAATGAACAAGCAACTTTCCATTCCACACCATTTTAAGTGAAAAAGAAAACCCCAGTCTAACTCTGTCCCGAAATCCGACAAGGAAAATGATTGCAATCACAAAAGAGTATGGTGAAAATTTATGAATTTTATTTGAATAAATTTCAAATAGAAACAGCAACGCAAACAAGTTTTCCTTTCTGTAAATATTTCTGTGCTATGTATTTTATTTATATATTTTATATAAATTTTATAATTGAAACAATATAAATAATTTAGAAAGTATATGACTAAGTCGTGTGCAATTAATTTTGTTTTTCTGTACATTTTAAATTTTCCATAAACCGGGTTACTATAAAGACTATACTATCCTTGCCTGGGAAATTTTCTCTCTTTGCACAACTAGTTTGTTTTCTTCTTTTTCTATATATTTTCTTTATTATATTTTTCTATGGAATTTTTTTTACCGGCATTTTAGCCATTTTGGGGTCTTTCTTCTTGAGAATTACGTGGTTCACATGACATTTTTATAAGTGTTGCCGTTAGCTTTGATTTGGTTTAGGACATTGCCGACAACATTTTGTTTAACAACATTGCCGGGTACTAAATGAAACCAGCAACATTGCCGAGCACGAGGATATCAAACATTGCCGAAAAGTGTAACTTAATTTCTAAAAATAAAAAAGACACCATCGATAAATGCCAGAAGTAAAATAATAATCATCAAAGACCCAATTCCCATCAAAGCCAGTAATATACGATGTATAAAATAAATTAAATTTTGAGATATAATAATAAAAGGCGAAATTAAATGAAATTCTCCACCTACTCCGCACGAATATAATGAATGTAGAAACGGCTGTAATGGGAGGCGGAAAAAAGAAGAAGAAGAAGAGGAGGTTGTACAGAGTATAGTATAGAGAATGAGATGGAGAGACGTGGTGTGAAGACCGGGGGAATCTTATGGAATAATAAAAATAAAATTATTCCAAAACTTGTTTTACAACAAAAAGTAATTGTGTAGCTTAAATGAAAAAAGCGAAAAACAGCAACAAAAAAATAGTTAAATAATTGCAGTTAATGGCTTCAAAAAATGAATGCAATTATTCCATTTCTTGCTTCATTTATTTTCTTGGGAATAATTTCCAAAAGAATCGTTTGTTCGCTTTATTTTTTTGTGTTGTTGTTAAATATACAAACAGTTTTCGTCATTAGTAGTTTTTTTTAGTTCGTGGTAATTACTGTTATTGATCAAATAAATTCTATGTCGCTCGATTATGAATTCTTTATTTTATTCTTAGGTTTTGTAGGGTAAATGGAGCTATTATGTGGAAGATTTTTCAAACTAATGTTAGGTATTACCGGAATGATTTCTATGTTATCAGTGTTGCAGTTAAGTACATAGGGCATAACAAAAGCGACTATGATTCCTCAGTTACCTTCACTCAACTTCTTCTAGAACTTTTCACAAAACCAGTAATGTTATGCCAATTACCCCGAATTCTTAACATAATCCATATTCATAATCTTACTTTAACAAGGCAGTTTTTTCAAATGAATGTTAAGTATTGCCGGAATGATTTATATGTTATCAGTGTTGCTATCAAACACATGTGTACCTAGGGTAACCATGGTAACAAAATCGGCTATGATTCCTCAGTAACCTTCACTCCACTTCACTCTAGAAGAAGAATTCTTAACAGAATCCATTTTCATAATCTTACAGTATTTATGTATGATTTTTTTCAAATGAATGTTAAGTATTGCCGGAATAATGTCTATGTTATAAGTGTTGCTGTCATAAACCTTAACTCAATTTCCTCTAGAACCCTTTACAAAACCATCCATATTATGCCAATTACACCGAATCCTTAACAAAAACCCATCTTGATAATCTTACTATATTTATGTATACTTCAAACAAGGCAGTAAATTACCAGTAATCCCGATTTCATTGTTTCATTTTAATTCAAAGACTTTGAAAAAATAATCCAAATTTAAACATTTCATTAAAAATCAATTAAATTCCTTGATCCCATATATCACTTCCACTCGACGTACCGTAATCTACCCCCAGAAAGCATCAGCAGCCAGCAGCAGCTGTACAGCTAAATCCCTGATTACACAATCTCCCCTTCATTTTACTTATTCTCGTCGTTGATTCATTCATTCATCCGCTTTTCGTGTTCGCTTCGTTCAGTTAATTCAAATTTATCTAACCATTCTAATCAAAATAAATAATAATAAAAGCGTTATCTAAAGAGTAATATATTTCGTGTGACATACATACCGTTCTCTAAATTGCACATACTAACTATGAGAAACAAATAGTACACAACTAATGGTTAGTAGAAAGTAGTTGAGCAACTTGGTCGATTGGCTTTTTTGTTTATACTATGAGACATGAAATTGTTATCTCGTGGAGACAGGTGTGGAGGTTTTCTTTTTTGTTGGATTTTATTTTTATAGATTTTTGTGGGGTATTTGTTGAGATGGAATGGGTTGGGAGAGTTGGGATAGCGGTTTTCTGGGTTCATTGTCAAATGATTCCGGAGTCTTAAATCGAACTCAAACTCGATGAATATGCATTCATAAATTTACAATAATATTTATAGATTTGTCCAGGCAGGATCGCCAAAAACAAAATAATATTTGATGAGTTTCAATTAAAATGAGTTACTCCAGGCAGGATCGCCAAAGGTAACAATTTTAAAGAATGTCTGAGTTTTAAGGAAAGATTCTCTAAGTCACATTCTCCAGGCAGGATCGCCAAAGACAAAATAATATTTGATGCTTTTCAATTAAAATTAGTTGCTCCAGGCAGGACCGCCAAAGGTAACAATCTTGAAGAATTCTCAAGGAAAGATATTTCTCTAAGTTTCACTCTCCAGGCAGGATTGTCAAAGACAAAATAACGTTAGATGTTTTCCAATAAATGAGTTACTCAAGGCAGGATCACCAAGGGTAACACTTTTGAAGAATTCTCAAGGAAAAATATTTCTCTAAGTCACACTCTCCAGGCAGGATTGCCAAAGACAAAATAACATTTGATGAGTTTCCATTAAAATGATTTACTCCAGGCAGGATCGTCAAAGACAAAATAATATTTGATTCTTTGATTTTGAAGAATTCTCAAGGAAAGATATTTCTCTAAGTCACATTCTCCAATCAGGATCGCCAAAGACAAAATAATATTTGATGCTTTTCAATCAAAATGAGTTGCTCCAGGCAGGATCGCCAAAGGTAACAATCTTGAAGAATGCTCAAGGAAAGATATTTCTCTAAGTCAAAATATCCAGACAGGATTGTGAAAGTAACCTTTTTGAAGAATACTCAAGGAAAGATATTTCTCTAAGTCATATCCTCCAGGCAGGATCGCCAAAGACAAAATAAAATGTTATGCTTTTCAATCAAAATGAGTTACTCCAGTCAGGATCGCCAAAGGTTGCAATTAAAAAGAGTTCTCAAGGAAAAATATAATATAAATCAGTCACACTCTCCAGGCAGGATCGCCAAAGACAAAATAATATTAAATCCTTTTCAATCAAAATGAATTACTCCAGGCAGGATCGCCAAAAGCAACAATTTTAAACAACGACCGAGTTTTTAAGGAAAGCTATTAACTATATACTCCCCAATATTTGCAGGAGCAAGCAAATACCCCTAACCACGCACCTGCTTTCACATGTGGCACGAACTACGAACATCCAACTGAAATCATATTTTCGTGAAACAGGAAATTTTCATTGGAATTTATAGGACATAACTAGAAAATTATTTTCGCTTTTTCCTTTTACACATCTCGTTTCGTATTTATTATTGGCAATACTAAACAAACTGAACCAACTAACTAACCAACCAACAGACCGACAACATTTATGTTGCATTCAAACTACATACAACAACTATTTATAACTACAAATTCAATTTTAATTGCGATTTACTAGAGTTGGTTGTTTGGTTTTGCTTTTGCTTGTAATTAAATTTTTTTCCCACGCTCTCGTGCGCAAAATAATTTGTATAAGACGGGATAATTATTTCCGCTTATTAAAAAAAAGTCACAATTAAAACGAACTAGAGCCAATTAGTAGAAGACGATAAACGACGGCGGCACTCCTACATCCTTGGATATCGTAAAAATTAAAATCGTTTTTATTTAAGAAAATTTATGGGACAAAATAATTTATAGCAAAGCTTGTAAAATGTTGGAGTTTAAAAAGACAATAAATCTTCGAGAGATTAACTAACCCAACCGACTAAAAATTTATATATACATAATATAATAGTTATAAACTGTAACCTTGAAAGTGTAAATATTAAATGCAATTTAACTGTTGGATTTTTTATCTAGCTTTGCTCTAGGTACACCGTGGGAAGTTTATGGTTTTTTGTCGATTATGTAACGGGCAATAACACTTTGCGAATTTATTTGTAGGTTTTTGTTGGGTTTTAGGACTTTTGTGTATGCACTTTAGTGAAGAAATTCTAAACTAAACCAAATGAGTTACTCCAATCAAAATGAGTTACTCCAGGCAGGATCGCCAAAGACTAAACTAGAAGAGACGAAGACTTCTAAAAGAATTCTTTGAAAATAATGGTAATATTGGTCGGGATTTAGAAATCTTAAAGATTTCTCGTCTTAGAAAAGTATTGTTTGAGATCTCTTAACAAATAAATAGTCTATAAGAAATATAACAAAAAAAATGTAATTTCTGAACTCAAGAGTCTTAAGAATAATTTTTCAGTTTTCAGAATTCAAATATCTTATACAAAACTCGAGAAAAACGACTTTTTGTATTTTGGTATATTGAAAAGAAATGAAGGCGAAATTAGTCCTCTCGGATATTTCAACTTTCACATAAGTAACTCTTTAACGAATTACAATTTTTAAACTTTTAAATGAACTTTAAGAACTCTGATTTCTTTTAAAAGATGTATTTCTTAAATAAAGGAATAGATAACTCCAGATAACTTTTAGAACTCTGATTTCTTTTAAACGATGTATTAAAGATTTCTAAAAAAAAGGAATTGTTTTCCTGGGAAACTAAATTAAACATTAAAACAAACAAAACCAGACAAAATATAAAAAGAGTCATCAATAACTCTTAAACAGAAAACCTAATGAAAAACTTACGTGAAAATCAACCTCAAAGTGAAAGAAAAATTACCTCCCCTATGTCCTTGTTCTACTCTGTGGGTAGTTCTAAGAACCCTGAACCGAATATTTACCGATGTATTAGCAGAAACAAACTAAATGTTTTCAGTGCACGTCAATACGTGTAAACAAAACTAAATGTAAACATAGCCTTCGGATAGGAATGAAAAAAAAAAAAAAAAACTAGAGAAAAACTATATTCACTCACTCACACACTCTATTTGAGATAATAAAATAATTAAACAAAACTGGGGTAATAAAAAAATAAAACAACATAATTTTTTGTAGTTTAGTTAGTCACTCGATGCACATAACATAACATGCAACATCAGGATTCTATGAACTATCGGCAACAGCAGACACATAAAGCGTTTTTATAGGTTTTTTTTATGCATTTTTAGTTTTTTTTTTAATGAACAATATCTTTCTATGAGAATCGCTAGATGTGATGTGAAAGCGCTTCTAATTGGAACTGAGAGTCATTTTACTTTCACTTTGTTTTAGTTAGAGTGTGTTTAAATAGGTGATTATCGAAGATTATCGTTCAATTATTTTCTTAAGAAGTTCTTTTTTAATTGGGGGGTTTTTTATTCTCTGATTTTTGTTTTTAAATAGAGAATTAACATTTAAGAATTGTTTGGTTTTGGTCAGTTCAAGTTTGGTAAAATTACGAGAAAAAAGTCTCGGTAAAAGGTTTCGGTAAGGTTTCAATTAAAATATATTGAACGTTTCTTTTATAATAGAAGAGATAACTTCAATTATAAAAGTTAAGAAGGGTTAAGGTTTGGTCACTTCCCTTTGGTAAAATTGCAAGAACGAAGTCTCACAGAGAATATTTACTTTTTTCTCACTGAGATGGCTGGATTATTAAGTAAGAAAGTCTCACCATAATGTATTTTAAACATTATTTTTAAAGAAAATATAATTACAATTTCAAAAGGTAAGAAATGTTGAGTTTTGGTCACGTCAAGAAAAAAGTCTCACTGGGAATACTTACTCTTGTCTCACCGAGAAATACCTAGATTTCTCGTTAAAAAAATATGACAAATAATTTTATATTTAAAGAAAAGAAAGAATTACAATTCCAAAAGTTAAGAAATTGTCACTTCACTTTGGTAAAATTACAAGAAAAAAGTCTCACATATTGAACTTTACTTCTGTTTCACTGAGAAATTTATGTTCTTTCCGTAAAAACAGTCTCACTTTAATATATTCTAAACATTAGTTTTAAATAATTAAAATTACAATATTAAAAAAAGTTTAGACTTTGTCACTGCTCTTTGTTAAAAATATCTAAAGGAATTTCAATATTTTCAAAAGTAAAGTCTCACTGAGAATATAATTAACTTTACTTTTGTCTCATTGAGTTTTTGGGTAAAAAAGTATCACTAAGAATATATTGAACGTTACTTTTAAAGAGAATTAGAATTTCAAAATTTAAAGAATGTTAAGTTATTTGGTCCAAAAAAACGTCTCACTGAGAAATGTCTGGTTTTCTTCGGTACAAAATGTCTGACTTTAACATATTCTAAACAGTACTTTTAAAAAGAAGAGAGAATTACAATTGTAAAACTTAAGACATTTTAAGTTTTTGATCATTAAGTCTCACTGAGAATATATTGAAATTAAATTTTGTCTCACTGAGAATTGTCTAACTATGAATATATTTGAAGTATTTTTTAAAGAGAAGAGATAATTGTAAAATCTAAACAAGAATTAGAAGGGAAAGTCTCACAGAGAATATTTTGAACTTTAATTTTGTCTCAGTGAGAAAGGTACGGACGAAAAATCTTCACAGACATATACAAAAACCTTCACACATCTCAAAAGCCATTCAAAAAGCCCGCCATTACAACCAAGAAACAAATTCCTTGCAACAATTACCTTTTGACAAAAAAAATCATATAATTGAATATCAATAACCAGATTACAACATTGTATTTTGCCTTATTTTAAGAAAATGTCAAAGCGATCCATATAAATAAAAAAGTGATCGGTTCCGCGTTAATAAAACAACTCAATCAAATAAGACAAACACGAATTACGAAAAAAAACCCAAAGAAAACAACAAAAGCGAGAGAAGTTCGATGCACCAAGCTTGACTGTTGCAAATAAAACCATAAATTTTTTTTTGCACATTTCAGTTTGAATTCATTAAGAACGAAATTGATTCAAATATTTTATGGTGACGGAATTTTATTTATTATAAGGGCTTATTGAGGCTTTTCTTATTTCCGGGGTTGTTGGGTTGAAGGCAATCTAAATTTAAATTTAAAAAAAAGTTCGGCAATATTGCGCATCGTATGTAAGAGACCGGCAACATTGCACACTATTTGAGTTTTTCTTTCCATAATTTGAAATTTTTCTTAATTGTTTTAAGTTGAGGAGAATTTTTTGCTATGAAAGCCTCAAAATAATAATTCATAATTTCCACGGCAATATTGAGTAATAAAACATAAAGTACGGCAACATTGAAAATTTCTTTATATATTTAATTGAAAGTTCTTTTATAGATTACTATTTTTGTCAAAAAATACTCAATAAAATAAAGACAAACCAAAGAAAAACTCTAGATAAAAAGAATTCACAATTTTCCCGGATACATTGAGTAATAAAATATAAAGTCCGGCAACATTGAATTTTTTAAAAATATATTTCATTAACATTTATTTTAGGCAGTTACTTTTCTTGTCAATAAAATAGAGACAAACGAAAGAAAAACCCCAGATAATAAGAATTCACAAGACATAATTTCCACGGCAACATTGAGTAATAAGACATAAAGACCGGCAAGATTGAACATTCTTTAATATATTTCATTGAAAGTTCTTTATAGAGCTACTATTTCTGTTAAAAATTCTTAATAAAATAAAGAGGAGACATAATTTCCACGGCAACATTGAGCAATAAATCATAAAGCCCGGCAACATTGAACATTCTTTTATATATTTCATTGAATGATCTTTTATAGAGCCATTATTTCTTTTAAAAAATCGCAATAAAATAAAGACAAAAATAAAAACCCACACTTCTAACCTTCCATAACCGCAACCTTTGAACCGTACAAGCAAAAAAAGTAATGTCATAAAAACACTGACCAACAACCTACGTCGAAAGTAAGAAAACCAAAGACTACGACACAATTTTATTTCCAGAGAGAAAAACCTGACTGCCAGATGTTTATTAAAGCAATCGGATTAGTTTTCTAGGCCAAGCAGGTGGTAATTTTAGAAGAAAAAAGCACTAACAAGTCACAAGATTGCGGTCATTGTGCTGCTGTTTGTTTGTAATCGGTGAGAATGAGTTGAAAGTTAGACAGTGAGTCGGAAGATTTTTCCCGCCAAAAACCAAACCATTAGATTCCGCAGATTCCCCGAGTGCATTTATTAAATTCCTTTCCATTTTCAAAATAAAATACAAAAAATGTTCATAATAAAAAGAATTTTTATACAGGTTTTTTTTCGTCGTTGTCTTTGCCGTTTCTGAACTAAAATTTATAATGGCCACAGCATCCTCTCACATCCTTGCCATCGCGCGCATATCTTCTTTTCTTTTTTTAAAGAAACTGGTTTTTGTACAATAAAACAATTTATCTTGAAAAATGTATGAGAATTCAGCGGAATGGAGAGAACCGACGGAGTCTACGTACTTCAAGAACAAAAAATCTATAAAAAAAAAAAATACAAAACAAAAAAGTTGAGAAAAGAATAAGAAAAAAATTTAAATTAAAATTGTGTTTTGTTTGTATAAATTTATCACAACGATAAAAGAGCATGAAAAGATTATTTTAATGAAGTTTTCTTGTTTTCTACATTATTAAACAAGGTTGCGGAGACTCATTGTTTAATCGCCAATTATTCTTGACTTGACTTTGATTGGGTGTATTGTTTTGGAATTCTCTTTATTCGTTGGCCTTACAGTTACAACGGTTAATGAGTCACAGTTGTTATTCAAATTATGACTCTTCTCTGGTAAAGAAGTTTTTTTGTGTTATATCGTCGTTTTTAAAGTCTCACTGAGAATAATTGACTGAAAAGGGTTCGTGAGACTGAGAACTACAAAGTATCATTGAGAATTGGAATAAAAGTTATTTACAAAGAAATACATCAGTAAAGTCTCACCGAGAAGAAAATTTCTGTCTCACTGAGTACTTTTTTCCTTTAGAATCTCACCAATCATTTTGAAGAGGTCAAGCTTTAATCCTTCTCTACAGAATGAAAAATCTTTAGATAATCCTTAATATACTTTTTCGTAAGGGTAATTGGAATACCCTCAATAATTAAGTCTCACTGAGAATATATTAATAAACTTACGACTTTTTTCAGTCTCACTGAGAATTAATCAATTATTACTAAAGTTCTTAAGACTGAAATTAATAAAAGTAAAAGTCTATGAAGAATATAATTTAAATTATATTCACAGAGAAATACATCAGGAGTTAAGTGTTACTGAGAAGTAAATTTGTGTCTCACTGAGAACTTGTTAGTTTTTCTCCTAGATCTTACCAATCATTATTGAAAAGGTTAAACTCTTATCTTTCTCTAGATATTGAACATCACAATCTAACTTGAGGGTGATTGGAAATCCCTCAATAATTAAGTCTCACTGAGAATATATCAATGAACTTAAGATTTTTTTCTCAAAGAACATTTTCTAAAGACTCGATATTTGCCTCAGTGAGAATTTCCAATTATGGCTTGGTTCTTGAAATTGAGATAAATAACTTTAGAGTTTGGTAAGCATATTAGATATATAATATTTGCATACATTGGGAATTAAGTCTCACTGACAAGAAAATGTATGTCTCATTGAGAACTTTTTAGTTCTTCAGAAGTTTACCAATCATTATTGAGAAGGTGAAACTTTAATCCTTCTCTAGAGACTGATAAATCTTAAGAAAATCCCAATTAACACAACAAAAATAAATTAGTTACTTGGTATACCCTCAATAATTAAGTCTCATTGAGAATCTCACTTCAGGACTTAACTCTCACTGAGAAGTATATTTCTGTTTCACTGAGAGCTTTTTACATTGTCCTCAAATTTTTATTGAATCAAACTCTCATTTCTCTCTCGAGACTGAGAAATATCACAACTCTTCACTAAATCAACCAAAGTAACACAACAAAAATCTCACTAAATATAAAACCCTTTTTGAAACCAACCAACAAACACACAACTGAGAACCGAAAATTGCATTAAAAAAACTTCTTTGAAAAGATCGTGAACAACACAAAAGAAACAAGGCAACGACATAATAAAAGTTTATTGAATCTATAATTTTTCTGTGTTTTTTTTTAATTGTTAGAAAAAAACTATTGCGTTTCGTCGAAGAGCGAAAGAGAAAGCATTCTTTACCCTCCTCTCAATTTTCAACTAAACACAATCACAAAATAAATAACACCTTTTCATCTGTAATTATTGTAATTTCTTGTTATTATTTTCAATCGATACTTTCAGTTCACTCAGCCATAGCCTGGCGTTTTATATATCATTTTGGTTTATTGCGCTTTATAATATCCTTTCTGATGGAAATGAGGGAATGGAGAGCAATTTGTCTTTTATGGTTGATTTGGCTAATCGAGATTCTTGCCAGAGTTTTTTGATGTTGATAGGGAGGAGCTCTTTCGAGATTTATAGAATGAGAAGTTTTCTTGATATATATTATTGATTGGTTTTTATTTTTTTTTCTAGATTTATTTTTGTATTTTATTAAGATTTTTTATTGTTATATATTTGATATGAAGAAAAAGCTTATATGAAGGCTGTATAATATTTGAATTGGCTGCATTATAGAAGATTCAAGTTTGGCATAACTATGGCCAGCCAAAGTTAGAAAGAAAAACAAGAAAAAATATAAAACTAAGAATGAGCCTTGACATTTGGCCTCTTTTTTAGAAAACTATAGCCAGCCAAAGCTAGAAGGAATTCAATAGTCAACATAATGAGGAAAAGTTCTTAGATTTAAATTTAGAAAAATTCAATAATCAGTCAAAACTGACAAACAAGAAAATGTGGCTAGACGTTTGGCCTCCCTTTTTAAAAGCTATAGCCAGTCAAAATTCAGAAGAATTCAACATAAAGAAGAAAAGTGCCTAGACGTATAGCCTCCTTTTTAAAACTTTAGCCAATCAAATTTAGAATCTATAGCCAGCTATCTATAAAATACTTCAAATGATAACAAGATAATATGGAAACCAAAAAATGGTTTGCTCCGAAATTTCTTTCGAGAATCATGCCTTAGAAGTTTATGAATTGTTCTTGGCATTTGGCCTCAATTTTTAAAGTTTGAAGAATTTAAAAATCAAACAAAAAATTACACGTTTGGCCTCCCTTATGAAAACTATAGCCAGCCTCCTTCTATATATAGCCAGCTATCTATAAAATACTTCAAATGATAACAAAATAATAAGGAAACCCAACAATTGTTTGTTATGCCATTTCTTTCAAGAATCATGCAAGAGAATAATAAAAGAAACGAAAAACCGCTCACATTTTTTATAATCCTGCGTAAAACCATCTCAAATAATAAAGTTTCTTTACTGCCAATATAAAATCTCGATATCTTTTCTTTTCCATCTTCCATTCTATTATAAAAAAGTAAATTGTATGTTTCAAACAGCAAGTTTAATATCAAAATGTATAGAAAATAATTCACAATTATTATCATGTGATGTTATTTTGTGTTATTTTTCGAATAAAACTTAATTGCATTTTTGCCTTTATTGTCCTCATAAATAATGGTATAGAAGTCGAGATGACTGACTGACTGAACCGAAGCAAACCCAAACAGATGTGTGTGTTTATTGGAATTTTGTTGCTTTGGAGTTAATTTTATTTTTTTCGATAGTACACACGCATAAGGTGTATTTTGAGGGAGTGGCCCTTTCGAATAAATTGCAATTAAAGGAAATTATTGACGCGCCAACTTTAAAACAACAAACTATTGCTATATTGCTTAGAAATGGTAGAACAAATTAAATTCATTAAAAATGTAATTAAAAAATGTTCATGATCGTGAATGAACTTGTTGTTACATTGTTCCAAAGCTAGAAAGAGTTTTTTATGTGTTTTATATGGATTCTTAAGCGATAACCAGTTGGAGGTTTTATTCTTCTAATAGGATACTTTAGACAATTTATAACATTGTTACCAAGGTTTTACTTTTATGAGATACTATCATTTCTTTGAAAACATTTTTATTATCGACTTTAATATCGAATGAGGGTAATTGGATGGTTTCGGTTACTCTTTTTCAGAGTTCTTGGTTACGAGATGACGTTATTTGATTTTTTACTTCTTTTTTGGTTTTAGTGTCTCGGATGTTGCTAGATTTCATTTCTCCAGCTTTCCTTACAAAATTCTTCAATGGATTAATATCAGTTGCGAATTATACGAGTAACATTTTAGCTTTCTAATGTTTAGAGATGACGACATTTGATTTGTTGTTTCCTGGAGATTCAGTGTTAAATGTGACTCTAGTACTTAACACTACCTCTCTGTATTGTTCTTCAGCTTACCATATAAATTCTTCGATGGATTTATATCAGTTGCGAATTATACGAGCAACATTTTAGCTTTCTAAAACTTTTATTAATGTTTCGAGATTTTGCTCATCTTCTTGGAGTTTCAGTGTTTTATGTGACTCTTGTGCTTGACACTGTTTCTCTGTAATGTTTTCCAGCTTATCATCCCGATTCTTCACTGAAGTTATATTAGTTGCGAATTATACGAACAGCATTTTAGCTTTGTAGTGTTTTTATCGATGTCCAGAGATTTTGTTCGTCTTCTTGGAATTTCAGTGTTTTGTATTACTCTGGTGCTTCACTCTGTTTCTCTTCAATATTCTCCAGCTTACCATACAAATTATTCAATGAATTTGTATCAGTCACGAATTATACGAACAACATTTTTTTCCTAGAGTTTCACTTTCACAAGAGATGACGTTACTCAGTTATGTTTCTTCTTGGAATTTCAGTGTTTATTGTAACTGTAGTACTGAGCACTGTTCCACTGCAATGTTCTCCAGCTTATACAATTCAAATAATTTATATAAGTTGCGAATTATACAAATAACATATTAGTATTCTAAAAAAGTTACAAGATTTCCTCATTTTGTTTGCTGATTCTTCTTGAGAGTTTCCATCTTTTATGCTTAACACTGTAATGTCCTCCAGCGTATACCATCCCAATACTTCAATGGATTTATACCAGTTGCGAATTTTATGAACAACATATTAGTCCTCTCAATATTAAATTCAAAGTTTTACTGACAGGTATTTTTATTTTCATTTTATTTTGTTTAGATATCGAATTTTACTTTATAAAATTTAGTGCGTAATTTCCTACAACAGAGTCTTACGAATGATAATTTATCTCTTGTATTAATATTGTTATGTTCAAAAAGTCTTCAAATCCCCTATCCCACTTTAATAAAACCCCTCTCAACCAAAACCTTCCAACCATTAATTAATAAAAAGGAAACTAATTAAGAAGTATACTATAATCCCAAATTAATTGTATCTTGTACATGCAAATCAAAATTCAATTACCCCAAAAGCAACTAGACTGATGCAAATGCAGATGATGATGATGAACATAAAGTTTCTCACGCACTAATAGCTAATTAATAGCTGGTAGCGAAAGCCAAGAACAAAAACTATACAAAAAAAAAAAGAGAAAAACACAACGATCCCAATTTATAGTGCATTAAAAACGTCCAAGCTAATGGCGAATGTCAGTCCATATTTTTAAGTCTAAAAGCTAATAATTCCTTTCGATAAAAAGTGTAATGAAAGATTGCAAAATGTCGCGATGGGGGTTCTCATCTCCAACATAAATGCTTTTGCCATGGCATGCAATATTTACTTATTATAAACAAGCAGATGAGAAATGCACAATTATTATGCATAAGTTACTGGCGTTGAGTGGAATATGGGGTTTTGTTTGGGTTTTGAATTTTTTTTATGTTATTATGAAATAAGCCCATGGCAGGATAATATTTTTAATTATGCTTTGAGGTCTTTTATTGAAAATATCAAGTAACTCAAAAAAACAAAATGTTAGACCACAATTTTCTAAACAGACAATGAATTATTCTGATATTGGATAAAATGCTAGAAATTCGCTCCTGGCAGAATCGCCAATATTCTTTTATTAAAATATTATAGACTTGGCAGGACCGTCAAAATTGTTTTAATGTCTTTTATTGAAATATTAGACATGGAAGGACCGCCAAAAATGTTTTAATATATTTGAAGTCCTTTAGAAAATTTTAGTCGTGGCAGGATCTCCAAAACAATTTAGAGATCTTTTATTAAAATATTTGTCATGGCGGGACCGCCAAAATTGTTTTAATATACTTAAAGTCTTTTATTAAAATATTAGTCGTGGCAGGACCGCCAAAAATGTTTTAATATATTTGAAGTCCTTTAGAAAATTTTAGTCATGACAATTGTTTCAATATATTTGAAGTCTTTTATTAAAATATTAGTCGTGGCAGGATCTCCAAAACAATTTAGAGATCTGTTATTAAAATATTAGTCATGGCAGGACCGCCAAAATAGTTTTAATATATTTAAAGTCTTTTATTAAAATATTATGGTCATGCCAGGACCGCCAAAATTGTTTTAATATATTTAAAGTCCTTTATTAAAATATTAGTCATGGCAGGACCGCCAAAATTATTTTAATATATTGAAATTCTTTTATTAAAATATTAGTCATGATAAAAGCCTAAACCCAACAACTCAAAACAAAAAAACATGTCTACACCAAAATTCTCTAAATAGACAGTAATTTCCACAAAATTTATAAATGTAGCTTTTTTAATGGAAGTTTTAAATAAATGATCCCGATATTGCGACATATAAATCATTTCCATTGTCAGCTGGAATGGTTTTTATGAATAACAATAGCTTATTATTTTAGGGGACTGAAATAAGGAATTGCCTTTCCGTACCGTACCTTATTTAAGCCATTATTCAGCGGTGTGATCAATTGTTAAGAGGTTATTAAGAATTGACTGTGGGGGTCTTTGCAAACGCCAGGTCTGTTATTTATTATGTGGGAAATTATATTAAAATGTTTCGTGGTTTATCGGCGAGAACAGTTAGTGAAAAATCAGCTACACAATATGTAGTTTCAAAGACAAACAGATGGTATCCAAAGAAAACTCTGAATACTCTTAAGAAAAATTATCCAATTGGCTCATTAAAACTCCTCAACTTTGATTTGCTAAAAATAACGACAAAACCCAACAAAACCTGAAAGTGTTAGGATTACAATTAGACTATTTATTCATATAACATTAAGAAACCAGAACTGCATCTTAATAAGAAAACCTTCAACCTTATCAGAAAACCAATCGATCGTCCATTCATCTCGAAGCATTCATTAATCATCCTATCAACAAGCGAAATAAGATTGATGTTATTTAAAGATTTCCGTCAATATTTGCCAAAAATAATTGTTGTTTCTGTGAATCATGGACTGGTCCTCCTCCTTCTCTCGAACGAATGAGCTTTTTTGAAGTAATAAAAATGAAAGAAAATGTCATTTCCGTTTGTTAAAGTTTACGTTTACGTAATATCATGCCAAAGACTCGAACAACAGTTCATTTACACTTATAGTATATATTTTCGTTTTTGTGCCAGGCAGTCTTTCTTTCTTTCGTTTTGTTTTATATTTTTATGATTCCTTTCAATTCTAATTAAGTTTGAAAAATATTATATATAGTATAATTTCCTTGATACTGCTATGCCAGCAGCATCCAACCCGAGATAGGAAAACATGCAGTCTCAATATGAGAAATATGGTCACCATCATAATTTCAGTTTGTTGTAGCGCATTAAATAAATATAAATTTATTATGTGCGGCGGAATCGTGGAGAGTATGTGTGAGAAATAAGTCACAGTCAGTGATGGCACTGGTCACTCGAAACTACTTGAGTATTCAAACGTACCATCACTCATCCGCATTTTTGCTCTGTTTAATAATGCTTTTTTTGCCTTTGCTATGCACTCACACAACCAAAATCTTTTGAATTTATGAGTTTTATTGCCCAGTAATAAATTCTCATTAAGAAAAGTTCTCTTTCTGTCATCGAAATCAAAAGACCGTTGAAAATTTTTCATTTTTTTTTCTTCTTCATTTTAAGTGTTTGGGGGTAATGGTGGAGTGTTGTTGGGATTTTGTCATCATTAATTAGTGTTCTCTTAACAAGAATATGAATGAATAATTTTTGATTCAAGTTGAAGGTTTCAATATTTTATGAGAATTATCTAAATTTTAGAGAAAAAAAAACATATTAAAGCTCAGCTTCAACGAAGATATTATGAATAAATAAGCAGACAAAGAAATTCCTATTACTTCAAAGTAACCAGATTGTTTTTGATTGGCTTAATTATCAGCTGTTCGTCAGATGTTCGGTATTTAGGGCTCTAAGTAGGAATACGATGAACGATCATATTTGAATAAATTATATATGAGGAGCATGTGTTCTTGTGTTAACAGGGGTTGTGCGTTTTTAGTCAGGAAAGTCCTCTGAACTACGTATCTAGCCAACTCCTCATAGACAAATTATGAAATCTTAGTCCTGGCAGGATCACCAAAAAAATATAATGCATTTTGAGGTCTTTTATTGAAATATTAGTCATGGCAGGACCGCCAAACACATTTATAATATATTTTGAGGTCTTTTATTGAAATATTTGTTATGGCAGGATCGCCAAAAACTTTATAATTGAAGGTCTTTTATTGAAATTTTAGTCATGACAGGATCGACAGAAACATTTATAATGTATTCTGAGGTCTTTAATTGAAATTTTAGGCATGGCAGGATCACCAAAAAAAAAATGTATTATAAAATGTTGACGTCTTTTATTGAAATGTTAGTCATGGCAGGATCGCCAAAAACATTTGTGATATATTTTGATTTCTTTTATTGAAATTTTAGTCATGGCAGGATCGCCAAAAACATTTATAATATATTTTGAGATCTTTTATAGCAATTTTAGTCATGGCAGGATCGCCAAAAACATTTATAATATATTTTGAGGTCTTTTATAGCAATTTTAGTCATGGCAGGATCGCCAAAAACATTTATAATATATTTTGAGATCTTTTATAGCAATTTTAGTCATGGCAGGATCGCCAAAAACATTTATAATATATTTTGAGGTCTTTTATAGCAATTTTAGTCATGGCAGGATCGCCAAAAACATTTATAATATATTTTGAGATCTTTTATAGCAATTTTAGTCATGGCAGGATCGCCAAAAACATTTATAATATATTTTGAGGTCTTTTATAGCAATTTTAGTCATGGCAGGATCGCCAAAAACATTTATAATATATTTTGAGATCTTTTATAGCAATTTTAGTCATGGCAGGATCGCCAAAAACATTTATAATATATTTTGAGGTCTTTTATAGCAATTTTAGTCATGGCAGGATCGCCAAAAACATTTATAATATATTTTGAGATCTTTTATAGCAATTTTAGTCATGGCAGGATCGCCAAAAACATTTATAATATATTTTGAGGTCTTTTATAGCAATTTTAGTCATGGCAGGATCGCCAAAAACATTTATAATATATTTTGAGATCTTTTATAGCAATTTTAGTCATGGCAGGATCGCCAAAAACATTTATAATATATTTTGAGGTCTTTTATAGCAATTTTAGTCATGGCAGGATCGCCAAAAACATTTATAATATATTTTGAGATCTTTTATAGCAATTTTAGTCATGGCAGGATCGCCAAAAACATTTATAATATATTTTGAGGTCTTTTATAGCAATTTTAGTCATGGCAGGATCGCCAAAAACATTTATAATATATTTTGAGGTCTTTTATTAATATGTTATTCATGGCAGGATCGCCAAAAAAAATCATAATAACATTTTGACGACTTTTATTGAAATATTAGTCATGGCAGGATCGCCAAAAAAATTAGAATGTAACATTTATAATATATTTTTATAAAACATTTATAATATATTTTGAGATCTTTTATAGCAATTTTAGTCATGGCAGGATCGCCAAAAACATTTGTGATATATTTTGATTTCTTTTATTGTAATCTTAGTCATGGCAGGAACGCTAAAAAATTATAATGTATTTTGAAGTCTTTTATTGAAATTTTAGTCATGGCGGGACCGCCAAAAACATTTTTAATGATATTTGAAGTCTTTTACTAGCATTTTATTCATGGAAGGACCGCCAAAAACGTTATAATATATTTTTATAATATATTTTCAGATCCTTTATTGAAATTTTAGTCATGGCTGGACCGTCAAAAACGTTTGTGATATATATGTTGAAGTCTTTTATTGTAATCTTAGCCGTGGCAAGATCGCCAAAAACCTTTGTAATATATCTTGAGGCCTTTTATTGAACTCTTAGTCTTGGCAGAATCGCAAACATTTGCATCACTTAAAAACTATATTAACAGAGCTTTTCGAAAGAAGTATAAACCCAACAAATACAAACAAATCAAAACCCTACACCTCAAGTAAACTATTCATACTTGAAGCAAATGTAGCTAGCTTTACAAACCAAAAACTCCACATAAATATAATTTAATCCACTCATCAGCCTACTTAAATCCTTCAAAAATTACTAAATCCAACAAACACATGAAACAAAAACCAACAAACAACACGACAACACACACTAAGCTCGAAGCTATAAAACAGAGAAACGAAATCAATTTTAACGGAAATGAAATTCAAATATTTGCAAAATATGAGTGGAAATATTTGTCTTTGGAATTCTTCAAATAAATATTACGAAAATGTTGGGAGAAAAAAAAAGTTATTTATCGTAATTATTATTTACCTGCTTATTCCATGGATTATTGTATTTTCTCTTCTTCGTTCGTGTACATTTTTTCATTTGGTTGTTCAAATATTTGCATAATAATTTTATTATTATAGCTGGGTTTTAGTTTTTCGTTCTATATATAATATGTTTGTTTCTGTTTCATTTTCATATATAGTATAAAGCAAATTGCTATTTATTATTTATGTTTTCATTTACCTATTAACAATTTACCTACCCTTCGTTTGTTCGTTCACTCAGCATTTTTTCTCTGTTTTCTCCCACTAATGAAGACTTATTGAGCAATATGTCCTTGTCATAATGTTCAACTTAATTGCAAATAATGGATTTTCATTCACTATACGCTCTAGCCTCTTAGTGTATCATATGGTTTATATGTTCATTAAAAGGGCTGTTTTAAAAGCATGTCAGCTGATTGCTTTTTGATTGGCTAACTATACTAAGGGTTCATGTTGGGTTGGCAAGTGTTCTGAATTGCACTTTAAAGCATATTATGTTGATCTTCATCAATTGATTTACTTTGTTAGTTAGTTTCTTCCATCAGGATCGAAATTTGCTCATGGCAGGACCGCCAAAACTATTTTAAAGCTTCTGAACAGATTGGTTAAGTTTGAGCAAATTTATATATAATGTTAGTTTCTTCCCAAAAAAAAATATTTCATAACCTTTACCTCTGTCCAAATACATCTACCACAAACGAATGATTATTTCGAAAGATTATAACTTGTCAGACTTCTATGAATCCCCTGAAATATTGCAGATAATTATCTCTAATTACATTTTAATCCGTTTAGAATGTATGTGTGTTATTATAAAAACCAAATTTTGGAGTATGTAGTTCTAAACCCTTCCGGACAACATTCAAATGAATGAATGAATTAATGAAATAACCCTCTTACAAAAGCTTTTCGAATGTAGCTGTAACGATTAATCGTAATAAATTAGCATCATAAATTTTCATTTTCTTTGGTAAAGTAAAAATAATAATAGCCACCATCACTTCCACATCCCTGGTTCAGTCAACCACCCTGCCCTGCTGTACCACGTCACAGCCAAACCAAACCAATCCGAAATAACAAAAGCACCGGGAACAGAGAAGAAAAAGTATAGTCGGGATAGGGAAGAGACAGAGAGAGGGAAAAAGTTGGAATTTTGTACATTATTTTATATTCAGGGCGTGATGTGTTTATTAAGTTTGTATAATGAAGTTTTATTATATTCCATCCATCTATTCATTCATTAATTTATTATTCTTTTACTTATTTTGTATAATAATATCAGAGAGAATAGAAACCCAGCAAACATATTTTTACCAATTTCCCTGTATGTTAGAATAACTTTACTAATTTCTAATTCTTGCTTGATTTACAGGCTACACGTGGAAGAAAACCATCGAATATTACGGGTGGTTCCACCAAGTTGAAAAACTCGAATTCGGATATAATTTCTCCGAGGCAGCCATTGTCACAGAATAATACGGCAATAAGTCCGGCTCCAGCGGCCACTGTTATACCACATCAGTCACCGAACGCACCAGGAGGCGTTGCCAACACCAACACGTTAATTTTAGCGCCGATAACTTCGCAACATCAGCAGTCCTTGCATCAGCAGACAATAGTACAATCGAGTCAATCACTTCAACAGCCGCATCACCAACAGCTTCACCATCATCAACAACATCCAACTCAACATATTACCGCTCAAATACATACCATGAAAGATCAACCGCAGCAGCCTATGGTGAGTGTGTTTTCTTATATTATATTATTATATCAGTTTCATTTCAATTATTGAGGGTAAACGATGGGATTGCATTTTTAATTAGGGTTAATTGGAAGAGGTTTTTTCTTTCTCTTTTTTTTTCTTATTTTACGTGAGATCAGCTGGTTTTTGATTTTGAATGGTATCATAGTTCTTGTTGGTTTTGGTAATATTGTGAATGGTTCAATTTTAACAGATTGGATGGATATATGAAAGCATCAAGAGGACTTGTTGGGTTTGGTGGATACGTCTTCATATTGATTCATATCAGAAGCCTATGAGAAGAATATTTAGAATTCCTATACCAAACAAATGTTCTAGATATACATCTATTAGATATACTTTCAATGTTTTTAGAAAAAATATTTGTAAATCTAGTAAATAAAATATTGTCAAGAAGTTTACCAGGTAATTTAAGAAAAGTTCTGGATGTGCATCTATTAGATGAAAATCCAGATTATGTTTTCCAGACATTATCTAGAAGTTTGCTAGATGAATTATTTAGAATTGTTCTACATTTTCAGAAATAGAAGTAATCTAGAAAATTTAGAAGAACTATGTCTAGAATAGTTCTCTTCTTTAGATTGATACTTATTTGCTGGGAGAAAAAACAACTTAGAGTTAAGCCAGAGATGAGAGTCGGCGTTAGTTTCTAGTTGGAATAATTTGTTTGATGGCCATGGCTCCCAATTGCCTAAAAGTTCATTCAGGTCTTCAATATTTACCTCAATGATGTATTAATTTTGATTTCGGTCAAAGGCTCTACAAATGAACCACAATTTCAACTGGAGATGAAAGTTACTAGCTGAAGTAATGGCGCAGAATAGTTAAAAAATGTTAGCTTTAGTTGAGATTACATCCGATAGCAGCTTGCAACTTTCCATTTTCATTGTAATAGTTTATTCAATATTCTCTTCAATATTCAGCTGAATAATGTCTACAACTTGATTTCTGTTAAAGGTTTTAAAGGAGGTGAACCTCAATTTTAACTTAGCGGCTTAAAGCCTTGCCTCAGAAGTGTCAGGAGGATCTTTTCAACCTAAATCTCATGAACCCTAATGATACAATAAATAAATCTTAAAAGCAATACTAAATAATCTAATTTCGAACCATGAAACATTGTGATAGAGACAATATTATATCATCTCAACCCCAGGTGTCTTCAGAGGATTTTAGTTCCTAAATCTCATCGACCCAGATAACACATCATAACAGATAACAGATAACATCTACACTAAATCTTACAATTACTTACTTCATTCAACTATGTTTAGCATTAAGCGTTGATGCCTAGCTTAAGTGTCTTCAGAGGATTTTACCTCCCATATTAAATCAACGCTGATAAGACAACCAAGATATCTTTTTAACCTTGCTTAAGAGAAGCATCAAAACAATTACTTACTTCACTCAACTATATTTAGCATTAATTTTTGAGGCCTAGCCTAAAAGGGAATAGCCTCAGGTGTCTTCTGAGGATTTTCCTTAATTAATCTTATGAACGATGGGAAGACAATCAAACTATCCTTATAACCATGCTTAAGAGAACATCTCCAGTAAACCCTACAATTACTTACTTCATTCATCTATGTTTAGCATTAAGCTTTCGTTTGAGGCCTATTGTAAATAGGAATAGTCTCAGGTGTCTTTAGAGGATTTTACTGTCTAAATTTCATCAACCGCGATAACACAATCAAGATCTATTCGAAACCATGCTTAGGAGAGCATCTCCACTAAAATTACTAGCGTAAAAGGGATCAGCCTCAAGTTTCTTCATAGAATTTTTCGGAACAAATTTCATCAACCCTGATAACACAATCAAGATATCCTTGTAACCATGCTTAAGAGAACATCTCCACTAAACCTTTCAATCGGTTACTTCAATCATTTATGTTTAACATTAAGCGTTTGTAAAGCTTAGTGTAAAAGGGATCATCCTCAGGATTTTAGTTCTTATATCTCATCAACCCTGATAACACAATCAAGCTATTTTTGTAACTCCCGAAACTGTTAAAATAACTGCGAAAATTCCCAACAATATCATAAAATGGTGATAAAGATCTTCAGGATTTTATTTCCTAAATCTCATCAATCAAGATATCTTTGAAACCATGCCTAACAGAACATATTTTACTTCATTCATCTTTGTTTAGCATTAAGCGTTGAGTCCTAGAGTAAAAGGGAATAGTCTCAGGTTTCTTCACATGACTTTAGTTCCCAAATATCATAAAATGGTGAGAAAGATGTTCAGGATTTTAGTTCCTAAATCTCATCAACCCTGATAACACAATCAAATTATCCTTATAACCATGCTTACCTCAATCATTTATGTTTAACATTAAGCGTTTGTAAAGCTTAGTGTAAAAGAGATCAGCCTCAGGATTTTAGTTCCTAAATCTCATCAACCCTGATAACACAATCAAGCTACCTTTATATACCAACACTTTTTGAAATAACTGCGAAAATTCCCAACAAATGGTGAGAACATCTTTCATCTCCAGCAAACCTTATACACAACAATTCAATTACCCTCATTCCTTCATCGCTTCAAAAGAATAGTTCCTTTGAAATGTTCCGAATTTATTCCAATTGAGCTGCTCAATTACTCCTATTCCTTCCCACAACTGCAATCAACATATTTATCGTGATCTATAAAAATTCGAGAGCCATTGAAGCGAATCAATATATTTTCATCGATAAAACTGTTATTAAAAAAGTTTGTTATGTGCTTTCGTTCTGTTACAAGTAGAGTAACGTTTTATTTTATAAACACACAAATCCCAATTAATTCCGCCCTGTTTTTCTTCCAAAACTCATTAAAGAAAATTAATATAAATTTCCCTTTACATTTGCTAACTCTAACTAACTAATATATTACAATATTTTGAACCAAGAACAGAACAAGAAGAACAGAGAATGGAAAAAAAACAAGAAGCTATAAATAAAAATAATAAAAAACAATTTATTTTAACAGTAGAATGGGTTCCATAAATTTTACAATGTCCTAACCCCCCAACCAACCCCACTTCTTCTCAAGCAGGCAGGCTGGCAACCAAAGTAAGCAAGCAAGCAGAAACCAACAGCCAACAACCTCTATGTAAAAAACTATGTATGCAGCAGATAGATTGTGTGCATCCCCATATACCCTTTCTGTAGAATGTAGAAAACTAAACAAAAAAGCAAAAAACAAAAAAAAATAACAACAAAGTAAAACAAAAATTGCTTATATTCTTTTATGCTTTATATTTTTTCCCCAAAACAATATAATACTACAACAAAATTTTCTTTACTTACACACACATGGTGTCTGGTTGCTATGGTGCACTTGCTCTTCTGTTCAGTTCTGTTCTCTAGCTATTTATTCACATACACTGCAAACTCTACAGAACAGAACACCATCATCATGAACACACATACATTGACACGTACAAATTTCCTTTTCCTTTTTATGCAATTTTCTCGTACGACCGGCAACGACGATGGAACACAATGTCTCTGCTACTGCTTTTTTTCGGGTTAGAGTACTTAAATGCGCGCACAAGCAATTGCGCACCCCTAACAAATCTCAAACCTAAGAAAATGATGGTATTCACTTCTTCCTGGCTCCTCTTCTGGAACACACATGTTTGAAACGAACGGAAAACTTGAAAAATGTCAATTTAAATAATTGCTAACCACCCTAAAAGATTGTGATGTGGGGGGAATTTTGTAAATTTATTTTGGAATTTCGATCGATAATTTCCATCCATAGTCATTAGGAAAAATTGGAATTTAATTAAAAATAATTTATGCAGTTTACTCTTTTATGGTGAGAATGAGAAGTCGTTTGCTTTGGGCGCCATTGTATATTATAGTTAATGATTAGAGTTTTTAGGATGAAGTTTTTAATTGCCAAACGAAAAACTTTATCAACTTTATGTTGGAATTTGAAGTTCCTGGATTTCTGGAAGAATTTGTTAATTACAAACTTTTTTTCTAGAATTCTCTTCTTCTTAATATTTGTTTGGTATTAATGGCGCCAAAGGAAGATGAAGCTATGTATCTAAGAGTCATACGAGGTAGAACTCATAATAAGAGTCGAAGGTGACACAAATCTTTGAAGAAATTATAGGGAGACTTTCTTCCTTTATTTTATACATCAGATCTTTAGCTTTCCCTCTTTCTCTAAATAGAGTGACATCACTAAAGATAACAATATCAATACTGACCATCCCTGTTCTCAGTGAGATGTTGAGGCAGCAAATCATTCTTTGATGGAATGTATTTCTGACTCACACTAAAGAAAATTTCTGACATGTGCACTGAGGATTGAACTCAGAAGAACTGGAAGTAGCAAGATTTGCGTTCATCAACTTTTGATGATGATGTTCTGAGACTTATTTAAGGACATGATACATTTTGGAGAAAATGTTTAAACGGAATTTTTTTTTAAATAAAATCCAGTGACGTTTGCTTCCAGCTTTATATCAGTTGCTTTTCTACTTCAGTGCTTTAGAAGAAATTATAGTAAGACTTTCTTCCTGTGTGCTTTAGTTTTCCCTCTTCTTCTGAATAGAGTTGTTAGAGCTAACCCTTCATTTTCATATACATCGAAATGATGAAAAAAGTTCAGTCAACGAAAGTGTTTAACAAGAAGACTTTCTTCCTTTATATCAGTGCTTTAGATCGCCCACTTCCTCAGAATAGAGTCAGTGATGCTATTTTAATGAGGGCGTGTTAGAGCTACCCTTTATATTCATCAACATCGAAATGACGATGACTCACACGAAAAAAAAATTCGGATGTCTTTACTGAGGTTAGAACTCAGAATAGTAAGAGCGGAAGGCGGTACCAGTATATGAACTGAAAGTAGGAAGATTTGCGTTCAACATCATCAACTATGGTTAATGATTGCTCTCAACTGAAACTTCCCTAGTAAGTCTTTAAGTCAGGATACATTTTTAAGTTCAGTAAGAGAAAATATCTTTAAAGAAAGCACATGGTGACTTCCCATGTAACATTTTTTAAGGATGACATCCTGGTGATATCATTGTCTCAGTTTTTGTCTCCAGTTGATCCCCACTACGTCGTGATGATATTACCATGATATCATTTGCGTATCACCCAACGAGTTTTCGCACTACTACATTGTTAAAAGTGAGACTAGACTTTCTCTGGACGAAAAAATCATCCCTTTGTCGACAAAGGCATGGTGATATCTTCACGACGTAGTGGGGATCAACTGCAGACAAAGATATCATCAGGATTTCATCGCTAAAAATGTTTCGTGGCTTTCTTTTTTTATACCAGCTGCTTTTCTACTTCAGTGCTTTTTTTGTTCCTCCTCTGAATATAGTTAGTGACTCTATTTTAAAGAGTGATGTAGAGCTACTCTTTATTTTCATCTGCATCGAAAATGACGAAGAAAGTTCAACGTGTGTAACAAGAAAATACAGGGAGCCCTTCTTCCTTGATACCAGTTGTTCTACATCAGTGCTTTAGTTTTCCCTCTTTTTCTGGATAGCGTTGTTGATGATATTTTGAAGACTTTAACTTCATCAATATCAAAATGGCGAAGTTGAATGGTTTAGTTTTACCTCTTTCATTTGATAGCGTTAGTGACATTAACTAAAGATAACAATATCAGTACTGACCATCCCTGTTCTCAGCAAGTCATTTTTCCACTGAAGAGCTAAAGGAGAAACTATTTCGAACAATAGCGCTAGTGATAAAATTTCTGTCATGTTCACTGATATTAAAGTTCATCAATACCAACTTTTGCTGATGATTGTTCTAAAGTAAAATTTCTTTAAGGAGTATTTAGTTCAGGATACATTGTAAAGTTCCGTCAACGAAATCGTTTAGAAGGAGATTTCCTTGATTTATATCACTTGCTTTTCTACTACAGTGCTTTAATTTTCCCTCATCCTCTGATTAGAGGATGCTATATTAACGAGTTTGTTAGAACTACCCTTTAATTTCATCAACAGCGAAATGATAAAGGTGAAACTTACTCACACGAAACAAAAAAAAATTCTCAAGACAAATTATGAGGCAAGCATTGAGGATCAAACACAGAATAGTAAGAGTGGAATGGAACATCAATGTAAGTCATGAAAGTGCATCAAAATTAACGTTAGCTGAAGTGAAACTTCTTTAAGAACATGAAATTGTTTCAACAGAAAATATTTTTCCGTAGACATAAAGTCTCTAGATTTGAACATTGATTGAAATTTTTATTTCGTTATTCCATGGATTATTCCTATATTATTATATAGTCAATTTATGATTGAAAGGAATTGGATGATGGACACTCAATATTGGAGTAGTACAGCCCAGTAGAATTCATAATGTTTATGATATGGGGAAGAATCGAACACATATTCCTTGAAGAATATATTTTGTAGTCCTCTCTAGGAAGCCTATATAAGACATCAGTTCTTTAAGAGAGATTCTAGACCTTATAGTCATGCAGTGTAAATATCCAAGACCTCAACCTTCCTACTCTTTGACGCCAATATTCCTCAATTCATAATAAAACAACCATTTTTAATAAATTCGTCCCTCATTTTATAAAAACGCTTCAAAAACCCAACATAGTCACTAGTCAGTCACCCTTGTCATGAATAATTATGCAGTTCACATGGAGGTGAGACATGAATGAGCATAATCCCTTCCATTAGCTGTTTAAACATATAAGTGTCTGGCGATTTTGGTTATTTAATTCCAAAAATTATATAAAAAAGCTTTCAAAAAATACTATCATAATATTTGTGTAGCTATTTCGTTGTCTGATTGTTTTTAATAAAATTAAATTCAATGACTCATTCAATTCCATGATGTTCACTGCAGATCATAAACTTCCAGTTAAAAACCGTAGCAATTTAGATTGATGACAGTTGTGTTCATAAAAAGTATAATTGTATATGTCATTGTCAGACTAGATAGGATTTGTGTTTACCTTCAGGTGATTTCGATTTCATGTAAGTGTGAAATTGACCATCATATCATTGAGTCTCACCATCATTCGTTATGTTCGTTATCCATTATCCGTCAGTAACAAAAACGAATTCGCTGTTCTTCTCTGTATCTGACTGATGGCTACTAATTGTAGGAAGGGAAGAGTTGTGAATTTGCTCGCAATTTTCATTATCAGATAATCAAGAAGCCATAGTATTTTATTCATTAAATGCTAATTATTTATATTATCTGAAGGTATTTTGTCATCAACACATAACTTTACACATTCCATTAAGTATTCGCTATTCAATAATGTTAGGTATTATCGCTATTATCTGATAGATTATTTTATTAGGTTACTCTGAAGACTCATCCTTCCCTAATATCAAACAAAAACACTATATTATCTATTATCTTTGTATAAACACCAATTAAACATATTTTGTACAAATAATGTATGTTTAAAACCCATCGCTTCATCAAGTAGCTAAAAACCAATTTCTCTAACCTTTTAAACTTCTCTGAACCACCTATTTTTGAACTTTTCATAGGTGTCAAATAAATTATTACCACTCGGCGCCAATATAGAAAACCCATAGCGTTCTCAACTATTAGTCAGCACATATAAAACCATATTGCAACAACAACTAAAAGAAAACCTGCTCAATTAACACATTAATCATAGTCGTGACTTGAAATTCCAACCAACCCCCTTTATCTGAAAAGCAATTAAATGAAGGAGTCACATTGTAATTCGTTGCATAGGAAATTTATTAAAAGTGCGTTCGTTCGTAAATATTGACGATGATGGCGAAAACGCTATAAACAAAATTCGTATTTACGACCAAGGATGGTAACATAAATATTCTCTCATAATAGTTGCCTTTTAATAAATCATAATTTTTTGTTATCTGACAACAGTAATTTTTAATCACGAAAAAAATGTATAATGAATAAATACCTCAATCTACATATTCACTCACACATACACAGGCGGCCGGCATGGCAGTCAGGGAAGTAGGACACTGCGAAAAAGTTTCCGATCCGTCTTTATTTTGCAAGTAATTCCGAAGTGTAAAGAATAAAGTTACAAAAACCAGATCCACAAATTCTAATTTTCGACAGTGTGTATGTTGAGGTATATTATGTATGGAAAGAAAAAAAAATTATAAATTGCTGTTCTGAATAAATTACCATTTCTTTTTTGCTCACATAAATTCTGTTGTTGTGGTATCCGACTGTATAGAGAGTCTTCTATATCCCCTTGTGTACAGCACAGAACAGCTACCTAAATATGTACACATAATAGAATTATTTATGCTGAAATGGGGTACATTTTAAAATGTTTTATAATGAAATTTTCTAAAAGTTTTTGATTTTAATTCATGTGAAATCTTGTCGTTTTTGCAGGCTCCGATGGCTTTCTATCCGACATGGCAGACAGATCCATCGCAAGGATGGCAAAATCAATTTATACAACAAATTCCACAAAATACACCATCAGCAGCTATAACATCATTAAATTCATTGGAATTCCAACCCCAAGGTTACACATATCATCAGCCTAATGGATATGTCCAGACAGCAGCTGGGATAGGGTTTGATCCGAATTATGGTCGAACGTATGCAGCGCCAGTTCAACGTTATGATTTCCAAACACAGCAAATTTCTGCTGCTCCAAGTGCATTAAACCAAGTATCATTACAAAGTGTGGGATTCACGCCACCAACAGTTACATATGCGGGGCAAGTTTCCACAACACCAGCCTCTCCGGTAGTTCATCAACAATCATCAGCTGCACCGGGTGCAACAGATTTGAACAAAGCGATGTCGGGAAACGACACGCCTGGATATCCACGGGTGAACAGCGTACCGCCGCGCTCACTCAATTGTAATGGTTATTCAGGCGACTTTAGCGGTAATCCACAACAACAACAATCACAAAATTCAACATCAAACGCACAACAACAAGCGCAACAACAACAACAGCAACCCCCTCAATCCCCTATGCACCCACCACCACCAAGCAGTACTTCATCAACTCCCTCTTCACAGCAAGTACCCCAGTCACCAAACCGTCAACAAAGACATGTTTCGCAGTCACCTAATCATATTCCACAGTCTCCAGGTATGACACAACAATACTCAATTCCACAATCGCCACAACAGACGCAACAGTTGATGATGCCACAAAGTGGTTCGACGTCGTCACCCAGCCATGTTCAAATGTCAAACCAAGACTGGAATTGGAATAACCAAACAAATCAGCTGGGCGGTACAACACCGACTGGCGGTGATCTGTATAATCAAGCAGACCGGGTGAATTTGAATACCCGAATAAAATCAATGATAATGCGTAAGAATGATCCAAAGGACATGGTCAACACATCACCTGACCCAACTGGTCAAATGCAAAGTATGCCAATGGCACCTACCGGTGGACTTGTCGGTCAACAACCACAATCTCAGACCGGTCATTTTTTATCGTATAGCCACCATCTCCGTCAAGAATCTACGGGTTCAACGACGACAGCACCACCGAATCCTGGGGGGACCCCTACACATCCTTCCCAGCAACAACAAATTGGTAGTGCAATGTCGGAACCAATCGGAGGTGGTGGCGACCAGATTTGGAAGCCCCAACAAACAAGCGGTGGATCTTTTAAGAAACCACCATCCTCATCATCCACTGCTGTTAGTGGCTTTCAAAGTCCTGAACACCAACAATCATCAACAAATCAAAAACAGAACAAATTCTCATCGCGCAATCGAAATAATGTTGAAAAAAATCTTAATGATCCTGGTGGTGGGAGTATTGCTGGTGAAACACCTCTGCATCCAGAAATCAAAACTGAGAAAGGCTCTTACTCACCGATGCCGAACTACACCAACTTGGATGCCGGATACACTCCATCAGGACAATTTCCTCTAATCAAACAAGAACCTGGACTGATGCCTAGTCATCATCCTCAATCACATCTGCATCCACCAGCTCCGCATCATCACCATCAATCCAACAAAATGGAAGGTTATGAAAGAAACTATCAAAACTTTATTCAATATGCTGACTTTGTTCAAAACGAAGTTCAGCCACCGAATACTGGGGAGAATTACCCTAATTACCACCAATCTTCTTCGTATTATGGTCCAGGCGGATACCAACAACCGTCTCAACAAAATAATTATCAGCATAACTTTGCGCCCAGCTATCAACATTCATCGTCTTCCTACAATCCAGAACATCAACCAGTTCCAAATCCCACGACCCCTTCCGGCCGAAAATCCAAGAGCAGAAACGCCCAACATCAAATTCAGCAACAATCAAATCTGATGGACCTGGATCATAAAAGCGATCCAGGCAACATTGTTCCCTTACCAATGAATTATGAAAAGGAAATTCCTGCTCATGCTTATCCAATCCCACCTCGGTTTCCACCCCAGCAAGGTCTTATGAACGATCCGTCACACTACGGCCATCAAGCAGGCGGAGCCTATCCTTTCCTAGGTGAAGGTGGCCCAGCCGCTATGAAAGATGTTGTGGGTTTTTCTTGTTGTCGCCAAGGTGGTACACGAGTACCAACCACAGAACACCTTAAAGATGGAACTTGCGCTGGAATGCAAACAAAAGACGAGATTCTAGATGACGATGAAGAACTCGATGAGAATGGTGAGAAAAAGAAGAAGGACAATGATGAGTCGCAAAGTTCTAGTGAACCTGAGCCAGTTAAAGTAAAAAGAGAAACGATAAACCCATTGTTCGATACTTCTGATAGGCTGGAAAAAGGCAACAAAGCGGAAGTTCCAGAATGCGATTGTTTCTCCTCTGATAAGAATCCTCCTGAACCTGGTACTTATTATACTCATCTTGGTAAGTTTTTTTTACGAGAAGTAAAAATATCAAGCTAACACTGATGTAATCGACAGGATCTGCCGCAACTCTCCAAGATCTAAGAAAAGAGTTTGAAGAACGGTGCCATATATCCGGAAGGCAACTGAGAATCGAAAAAATCCTTTACACTGGAAAGGAGGGAAAGACGAATCAAGGTTGTCCTGTAGCCAAGTGGGTGATCCGCAGAGCTGATCCTGAAGAGAAAATACTTGTAGTGGTGAAAAAGAGAATCGGTCACAAGTGAGTTATTTTAATATTTCATATAAATCTAAATATACTGATAATATTCTCTTCTTAGATGTAACGCTGCATTCATAGTTGTATGTATGGTTGCTTGGGATGGAATGCCTAGGGCTGATGCTGATAATGCTTATGCGAAACTTATTGGCAAACTGAACAAATACGGCTTGCCTACAACACGTCGATGTGCTACCAATGAAAACAGAACATGTGCTTGTCAAGGTTAGTTCTCTCTTTAATAACTATGAAACAAAATCTAAAGCAATACCAATTCACAGGTCTCGATCCTGAAACCTCGGGCGCTTCTTATAGTTTTGGATGTTCATGGTCTATGTACTACAATGGTTGTAAATACGCCCGTTCAAAGACAGTTCGAAAGTTCCGTCTGTCGGTTAAAAATGAAGAGACTGAAATCGAAGATCATATGAATGTCCTAGCCACTATTTTAGCACCAATATTCAAACAATTATGTCCACGTTCCTATGACAATCAAACTAAATATGAAGGTGAAGCCAGTGATTGTCGACTGGGTATCAAGCCTGGGAAACCATTCTCTGGTGTTACAGCTTGCTTAGACTTTTGCGCACATGCTCATAGAGATTTACACAATATGCAAGACGGCTGTACTGTTCATGTTGGGCTTTTAAAGCCTTGTAATAGAGACGGTCGGCTACCAGAAGATGAACAGTTTCATGTTCTTCCCCTGTACACAATGGACACCACAGATGAGTTCGAGAGTTCGGAAGGACAGCTGGAAAAGAATCGAACTGGAGCTGTACAAATCCTGGAGAAGTGAGTGTAGCGTTTTTGTTAATGTGTTCTATTTTTTACTAACCAATACATTTTTCGTCGTTTTAGATATCCAACCGAAGTGAGAGTGCGCTCAACGCCCTTACAACCTTGTCGAAGGCATGGCAAAAAGAGGAAGGAAGATGAGACTGCAGCTGAGGGAGCTAATGCGAATACACCTCAAGCTCAGCAAACCCAACAACCACCTCAACCGCAACCTCCATCAACGCCTACTCCCACACCAAACAAGAAGGAGTCCTCAAAGTCAAAATCAAAAAGCAAACAATCACAACAAAATCAGCAGGGACAAAACCAACAACAAGCTGCCCCACCATCAACTCCATCGCCCAGGTGTCAGACACCGGTTACGAACAATCCAAGTCCTGCTTCAGCAGGCAGTGCATTCACCACACCACCTGTTAATGCGGCGAATCCACCAGGAAACCCAGGCATGATGTCGTCAAATTCAAGCCTAATGAATATGGCGACAATGATTGACACGTTTACAGACGCACAACTACAATCCAATCAAATTTCAAGCACAGTGCTAGACTCACCATACTCTTATGATTATCAGACTGGTTCTTATATAGACAATAGAAATTATTACGGGAACTGGCCACCACCGCCTCAGGCCTCTCCTGCACACCCACCACCCGGACAGACACTCAACTCGCAAAACATTAATGTAAATCTGGATCAGAATACAACTCTCCCGCAACAACATCACCATCATCATCATCCTCCCAGTGGAAACCTTCAAGGAATTCCTCAAATGGCGGGAGGACAAACAGCTGTCTTGCATGCGAATGCATCGTACGGCAACTTCAATCATGTGCCATCAAACAATCTAACACAATTACATGACGTGCGAATGGACGTTAAAAGCAGGTTAAACGAAGAGAATCCAGATTCCACAACGATCGTAAACCATATCGGCGGTAAAATCACTCCATCGCCAACACCACCTGCAGCTCTCACCCCAGCGTTAACACCGGAAGAAGGTTTTGTGAAGCCGAAACCACCACCAGACTACCAGTACACGCAATATCCAAATTACCATAATCAAATGTATCCTCCCCCGCCACCAACATACACTCATCACTACGATGCTTACAACAACATGAACTACAACTACGGGTATCATGCACATCATCAACCATACACACATTATGGAATGTATCCGCAACAAACACCTCCGCCAACACCCCCGCCACCTTCACCAAACTGGAATATGTATCCTCCGTCGACCTCGGCTCATCCTCATCATCCACAATCGTTATCGAGTCAACCGCCACCATCAAACTATCAGCCGACAGCTCTGCCACCACAACAAAGTACAATACTGCCTGAGCAACAACCTCAACTCCAACAGCTACAACCACAGAAAATGCCATCACAACAAATCCAACAACCGCAAGTTCCGCCTCAGCAAATCCAACAACCACCTCAGCAGGATCTGGTGGTCAACACACCAGTGGCAAACAAAGCTGAACCTATTGGTGAAGTCACCGAGGTCAACGAGAACATTGAAGCATTCCAGGATCCTCAAATGGGTGGTGTAGCGATAGCCTTGAACCATGGAAGTGTATTGATCGAGTGCGCTAAGCATGAGATGCACGCGACGACATCTCTGAAGAAACCAGATCGTCATCATCCGACCAGAATGACTCTGATCTTCTATCAGCACAGGAATTTGAACAGAACCCGGCACGGCATTGATGAGTGGGAGGAGAAAATGCGGGTGAAAAAGATCAACACAGAAGCGGACGCCCGAGCAAAAGAGGAGAGCGATGTGAAAGTGAAGAAGGAATTGCTGGATGAAGACGAGATGGAAATGAGCAATGGGGGCAAAAAAAACGAGACTGAGTCCAAAAAGAAAAAAGACAGTAGTAAAGACAGTGGAGACCCTGGAGGGACAGGCGGAGGAGGTGGGAAAAAAAAGAAAACTTCCTCGTCGTCGTCTTCGTCATCATCATCCGCTGCTGCAACAAACCGCGACAATACGGAGCCAAAAAACGAGAAAGTGGTGCTTCGGGCCCCTACTTTAACAACCACTTCATGGACAACTTTATTCCCGATGCACCCTTGCACAGTCACTGGTCCATATCAAGAAGGCAACAGTAGTCCGACATCGACTACTGCACCAACACCGCCTGAGTGAATCGTCTCACACAAGACAATTCCGTTGTAATATGAATATGAATAGATGATTAACGCCATTTTTTGTGATTTTTACTAAGTTTTTTTTAAATTTTAAAATGTTTGTTTATCGATTGCACAGTAAAAGCTGCATAAGATCTCGGAAGATGTTTGTTTAAAATGAAAAGAAGAAGATGAAAAGTTTTTAGTAGACTTTATTGTGCCATAGGAAGACATTTTTTGTACTTTTTTTTATTAGAAAATTTATTTTCTTTGAATTTGTTTTGAAAGAGAAAATTACTTACTAGAAAGAGAGTTAGGAAGGAAAAGAAAAACATCGTTGCCAAAAGTACAAAAATAATAAAACAAAAATGAAAGTTTCTTTGTCAGACATACACAACACTACAACTACAAAACAATAGCTGAAAACTACAATAGGTGTTTTGGGAAGACCGTTGCTCTCTATGACCAACAGTTTTCTTTGAAACACAACAAAAGAAGAAGAAAAATAAAAAACCGCCATGTTGTTTTTTAAGTTTTTTTTTCATGATTTTTTTAAATTTTTTATTTTATTGCCAACTTTTTTTCTTATTTTATTATATTTTTTGATTGAAAAAAACTTTGCTTTAAAATAAAATAAAAATGAAAAGAAAAGAACAAACAAATATTATAAAACACAATTTTTTTAAAAATATATAAAATATAATTTTAAGGAAACATTTTAATTATAATGATAAAGTAAGAAGTACTCGTAGTTTATAAATGGAATGTAATGTTTTTTATTTTATTTTTATTTTTTTAATTATTTTTAATTTTAACGTGAAGCAAAACAAACAAATTTGATCAAAAAAAGACTCGAAACCAATTAAGTATTAATTTTAGAAGGAAATGGAAAATTTGTAAAGTTATTCTGAGTTTTTATTATTTTTTTTTTTTTTTTTACATTTTTTAAATAATTATTTCCAATATTTTTTTATGTCGCTTAATTGAATAGATTTGTTAGCCTAAGTTCTCTCTACTAATCCGCATCAGACATTATTATGTAAAAAATATGAAAAGTAAAGAAGAAGCAACTGTCAAACTCTTTCCCTAAAATTATATATTTTTATTAATTATTATTAAATATATTTTTTCATATATAAATATTTTTTTCATTTTGAATAAAAATTTATTTAAAACAACTTTTCTTTTTGTTTTTTGTTTTATTTTTTTCATAGGTTTTTTTTTTTTTTGTCTTATGATTTTGTCTCTAAATAGGAGTTAAAACAAACAAAACGTATATTACAATATTGGGACATATAACCAAATAAAATAAATAACGTAGATCTTAAGATTGAATGAAATAACAATTTGTATAAAAAATTTAGCCTCCAAAGAAAATAAAAATAACAAAAAGTTTAAAAAATGTTTAATTTCGAAAGTAAAATTTACAAAAAGAAAGAAATGTAAATTTTTGATGATAAAAAATTATAAAAAAATATTATCTCTAATTTACTATACTATTTTTTACAATCATCATGTGGAAAAGTTCATTTTAAAAAATATTAACTAACATTTATTTGAGAATGATGAAATAAAAGAGATACTATATTTGAAAATATTAATTGATTGTTGGGTTTTTCTTTCCTTTTCACGAATTATGCAAAATGGTGAATTCTATTGTCGTACTACAAAAGATTGTCCTCTGAAGAAGAAGAAAACGAAATGGTCCCTTTTCAATTAAGGAGCAATTAAAATTTCTGAGTTTTCAAACTCCAAAAACTAATTTATTTTGTGTCAACTTGATGATGGTAGTTTTCCATTCTTTGCTAAATTAAGTTATTATTTTATTTTCACAAGGAGTGAAATTATGATGGTCAGTATTCGTTCTAGGACGATTAAAGAAAGGGGTTTTTCTTTGAGACTTTGAAGTTACGTAAAGCTTAAAGAAATATTTAGATATGGACTTACATTGAGAGTATCATTAGGAATATAATTGTTCAGAAATTTCCATCAAATACAAAATATTGTGTGAAACAAACAATATTTTATTTAGATTTGTTTTATTTGTTATGTTGATGTTATTCAAAATCCTTTCTATCTTGGTTACATACATAGAACTAATTAAAACATAACAATGTTAATAAAATGTAAACACAATTAAAAAGGAAAGACTTAATAGCTGTTGAAGAGGGGTGAAATATGAAGTTGTTCTAAATGGAATAATTTACGGAGGGTAGAAGGGTTGCTCCAAATCAAAGGCCTAACTGATTACTGCAACCTACTACTATATTTCGATTTGGCAACAGTGGAAGATGCTCACGCAAGTTCAGGAATATCTAGAAAGATCTGGGGTCGTAGGAAAAAGGCAATTTTATAGTATCTTGTATAATTTAAAAAGTGAATGTATCCAAAGCTAAGTATATGCTAGCAACAAGAAATGACAGGCCACTAATCTCGGCCATAACGTAATCATTGGCACTAGCGACTTTGAAGTGGTAAAGGAGTTCGTATACCTTGGTAGTTCAGTAAACTTCTCTAACAACACCTCAGAGGAGATAATTCGAAGAATAGTAAGGCCTTAGCCACCTTCTTCGTTCAAAACAGTTAGATCGAAGTACAAAGATCCAAATTTACAACACTTCCATCCTCCCAATAGTTATGTATGGATCAGAATAGTGGGAGTTGACAAAGGTAGACTGTGAGGGGCTATTGATTTTTGAAAGACGTGTTCTAAGAATTATTTCTGGACCTCTTAATATTGATGGGGAAAGGAAGAGCAAAAACAATGATGATCTTTATGGTCTGCACAGAAAAAAGTAAGCAGTAAAATTTACTACAAAACTTCAACTTGTTAATGCAAAGTGTTCGAGTTCAAAGCCTACAACAAGCGTTACTTTTTAACAAATGTTAATAACTTA